>WQNJ02000383.1:0-90425 GCA_016584745.2 Phylloscopus trochilus trochilus | reverse complement strand
GGATGGTTTTTGGGATGGTTTTGGAGGTGGCTTTTGTGGTTTTTGGGGTGGCTTTTGGAGTGCTTTTGGGGCATTTTCGGGGTGTTTTGGGGCAGTGTTGCAGTGGTTTTGGGGTGATTTCTGGGGTGTTTTGGGGTGTTTTTTGGGATGGTTTTTGGTGTGGTTTTGGGGGTATTTTTGGGTGGGTTTTGGGATTTTTTTTGGTGGTTTTTGGGGCAGTTTTTGGAGTGCTTTTGGGGCATTTTGAGGGCGGTTTTAGGGGTGGTTTTGGAGTGGGTTTTGGGATTTTTTTGGGGCGTTTTTAGGGTGGTTTTGGGGACGTTTTTAGTTGTGGTTTTTTGGGCTGGTTTCTTGGGTGGTTTTGGGCTGTTTGGGTTTAGGGAGTTTTTTTGGGGTGATTTTTGGCTCTTTTTGGGTTTTTCTCACCCCTTTTTTTCCCCGCCCAGCTTCGCCCTGGCCTCACATTTCTTCTGGGGTCTGTGGTCGGTGGTGCAGGCCAAGATCTCCACCATCCACTTCGGGTACCTGGTGAGCTGGGGGGGCTGGGGGTGCCCCCTTCCCTGGGGGCTTTGGGGTCTCCCCGACCTCCTAACCCCCACTTTTCTTTTTTCCCTTTTTTTCCCCCTTTTTCCCCCCTTTCTCTGACCTTTTCCCTTTATTTTTCCTTTCTTTTCCCCACATTTATTTTCCCTTTTCCCCTTCTCTCCTCCCCCCTTTCTCCCCCCTTTCTCCCCCCTTTTTCCCTTTTTCCCCTTTTTCCCCTTCCCTCCCTTTTTTCTCCCCCCATTTTCCCCCCCCATTTTCCCCCCCATTTTCCCCCCCATTTTCCCCCCCATTTTCCCCCCCATTTCCCCCCCATTTTCCCCCCCTTTTTCTCCCTTTTTCTCCCTTTTTCCCCCTCCCTCCCTTTTTTCTCCGCCCTTTTTCTCCCCTTTTCTCCCCTTTTCTCCCCCTTTTTCCCCCATTTTCCCCCTTTTTTGCCCTTTCTCCCCCCTTTTTCCCCATTTTTCCCCTTTTCCCCCAATTTTCCTTCTTTTTTCCCCCATTTTCCTCATTTTCCCCCTTTTTTCCCCCTTTTTTCCCCCCTCTTCCCCCTTTTCCCCCCTTTCTTCCTTCCCCCCTTTTTTCCCTTATTTTCCCCCATTTTCCCCCTTTTCCCTCTTTCCACCTCCCTTTTTTTTCCCTTTTTTTCCCTTTTTTCCCCTTCCCCCCCTTTTTTTCCCCATTTTTCCTTATTTTTTCCCCATTTTTCCCCCCTTTTTCCCCTTTTCCACCTCCCTTCCCCCCCCTTTTTTTTTCCCCTTTTTCCCATTTTTTCCTTTGCCCCCCCCTTTTTCCCCCATTTCCCCCCTTTCCACCTCCCTTTCTACCCCTTTTTCCCATTTTTCCCTTTTTTCCCCCATTTTTTCCCATTTTTTTCCTTTCCCCCCTTTTCTTCTCTTATTTTCCCCTTTTTGCCCTTCCCCCCCTTTTTTTTCCCTTTTTCCTATTTTTTCCTTTCCCCCCCCCTTTTTTTTTCCCTTCCTCCCATTTCTTCCTTATTTTCCCCTTTTTTGCCCTTTCCCCCCCTTTTTTTCCCCTTTTTCTTCCCCTTTTTCCCATATTTTTTCTTTTCCCCCCCCTTTTTTCCCATTTTTTCCTTTCCCTCCCCCCTTTTTTTCCCCATTTTTTTTTCCCTTTTTCTCCATTTTTCCCCCTTTTCCCCCCATTTTCCCCCAGGACTACGCCCAGAGCCGTTTCCAGGCTTACTTCCAGCACAAAGCTCGCTGCTCCTGAGGGGACCCCCCCCCAAAATTGGGACCCCCCCAAAACTGGGACCCCCCCGGAGCCCCCTCAGCACTTTGGGGTGGGGGGCTTAAAACGGTTTTGGGGCGGTTTAAACCGGTTTGAGGGGGATTAAACCGGTTTGGGGGGGATTAAACCGGTTTGGGGGGGTGGGATTAAAACGGTTTGGGGCAGCTGAGACCCCTCCCCCCGCCCCCCCGGCTGGGACCCCCCCCCATGGACGGGTGGGATTTGGGGAGGGGGGCACCCCCAAATCCGCCCCCCCTGGCCAGTAACGGGGTTTTTTGGGGTTTTTTTTGGGGGGGGTTTTGGGGTGGCGCTGTTTGTACCTCATTGCCGCCCCCCCCCCCGCCCCCCTCCCCACACGGAATTTTGGGGTCGGGGGGCGGCTCCCGGGGACCCCCCCCCCCGCCCGCGGTTCGACAGCAGAATGTAAAACTCAGACCAATAAAGCCGCGCTGGGGCCGGCGCTGGAGTCGTGATTCCCGAATTCCCGCCCCAAATCCCACCCCTCAAATTCCCACTTCCCAAATCCCACCCCAAATTCCCTCCGCCCCAAATCCCACCCCTCGATTCTCCCCTTCCCAAATCCTGCCTCAGATCCCACCCCTCAAATTCCCCCTTTCCCAAATTCCCGCCGCCCCAAATTCCCTCCACCCCAAATTCCTCCGCCCCAAATCCTCCCCCACAAATTTCCCCTTCCCAAATCCCACCCCAAATTCCCTCCGCCCCAAATCCCACCCCTCAAATTCCCGCCGCCCCAAATTCCCACTTCCCAAATTCCCTCCGCCCCAAATCCCACCCCTCAAATTTCCCCTTTCCAAATCCCGCCCCAAATCCCGCCCCCCAAATTCCCCCTTTCCCAAATTCCCGCCCCAAATTCCCTCCGCCCCAAATTCCCTCCGCCCCAAATCCCACCCCTCAAATTCCCACTTCCTAAATCCTCTCCATCCCAAATTCCCTCCGCCCCAAATTCCCGACCCAAATCCTCCCCCTCAAATTCTCCCCTTCCCAAATTCCCGCCGCCCCAAATTCCCTCCGCCCCAAATCCCACCCCTCAAATTCCCCCTTTCCCAAATTCCCTCCGCCCCAAATCCCGCCCCTCAAATCCCCCCTTCCCAAATCCCAACCCTCAAATTCCCACTTCCCAAATTCCCTCCGCCCCAAATTCCCTCCGCCCCAAATTCCCCGCCCCAAATCCCGCCGCCCCAAATTTCCCCTTCACAAATCCCGCCCCAAATCCTCCCCCTCAAATTCCCCCCTTCCCAAATTCCCCTCCCCAAATCCCACCCCTCAAATTCCCACTTCTCAAATCCCATCCTCAGTTTCATCCTTCACCGGCGGGCTGGGGGGGGACAAGGGACACGGGGGGTGACACGGGGGGTGCGGGGGGGGCTCTTGGAGACCCCTCCCTGTGTCCCCTCAGGGTGGGGACCGAGAGGACAGCCAGGGGACAAAGGGACAGCCAGGACACCAGGCAGGGGACAAGGGGAAAGCCAGGACAGGGGACAAGAGGGTCACAGCCGGGTGACATCCAGGACAGAGGGCAGGGGACAAGAAGGTCACAGCCAGGTGACAGCCAGGACACCAGGCAGGGGACGAGGGGACAGCCAGGACACCGGGCAGGGGACAAGAAGGTCACAGCCGGGTGACATCCAGGACAGAGGGCGGGGTCAGGTGACAACAGGGACAGGGGCCAGAGGGCGGGCAGGTGACAGCCAAGCCTTGGGGCGGGTGACAGGGACAGGGACAGCAGCCACAGCCCCGAGCACGGACACACGGAACACGCGTGCCCCGCGGCAGAGCCACTGTCCCTGTCCCGGGGATTGGTGTCCCTGTCCCTGCTCAGTGTCCCTGTCCCTGCTCAGTGTCCCTGTCCCGGGAGGGGTGTCCCTGTCCCGGGTCCCTGTCCCGGGATTGGTGTCCCTGTCGCGGGATGGGTGTCCCTGTCCCGTGTCCGTGGTCCCGGGTCCGTGTCCCGTGTCCTGTCCCTGTCGCGGGATGGGTGTCCCTGTCCCGTGTCCTATCCCTGTCCCGTGTCCTGTCCCTGTCCCGGGTCCGTGTCCCGGGAGGGGTGTCCCTGTCCCCGGGTCTGTGCCCCTGTCCCGTGTCCCTGTCCCGTGTCCCTGTCGCGGGATACGGATCCCCCCGAGGATGTCGCCATCCCCGCGGGGCTGTCCATCGGTGTCCCCTCGGTGTCCCCTCGGTGCCGATGACGCCCCCATCCCCGGGGATGTCGCCATCCGTGTCCCGGGACAGCCGCTCCTTGTCGCGACACGTCGCTGTCCCCCAGCCCGGGGATGGATCCCTGTCCTGCCCCGGGATGTCGCTTTCCCGGGGGACACCGGGCCGCCTATCCCGGGATACGGGGCTGTCCCGGTGCCCGTCCCGGTGTGTCGCGATCCCCGTCCCGGTGTATCCCAGTTCCCCCCGGTGTGTCGCGGCCCGTCCCGTTGTGTCGCAATCCCCCCGCAGTGTGTCGCGATCCCCATCCCGGTGCGTCGCGATGTCCTCCCGGTGTGTCCCGCTCCTCCCCCTCCCCCCATTGTGTCGCAGTCCCCGTCCCGGTGTGTCGCGACCCTCCCCCGGTGTGTCGGGGATCCTCCCGGTGTGTCCCGATCCCCCCCAGTGTGTCACAGTCCCATCCGGTGTGTCGTGATCCCCATCCTGGTGTGTCCCGGTCCCACTCGGTGTGTCGGGGATCCCTCCTGGTGTGTCGCGATCCCCTCCCAGTGTGTCCCGCTCCCCCCGCTGTGTCGCGATCCCCATCCCGTTGTGTCGCAATCCCCCCGCGGTGTGTCGCGACCCCCGTCCCAGTGTGTCGCGATCCCCTCCCGGTGTGTCCCGCTCTCCCCCGGTGTGCCCCGGTCCCGGTCTGTCGCGATCCCCATCCCGCTGTGTCGCGATCCCCATCCCGTTGTGTCGCGATCCCCGTCCCGGTGTGTCCCGCTCTCCCCCGCTGTGTCCCGGTCCCGGTGTGTCCCCATCCCGTTGTGTCGCGATCCCCCCCGCAGTGTCGCGGTCCCCCCCGGGGGGCGGAGCGGCTCCGCCACCGCCCGGCTCCCTCCCTGCCTCCCTCCCGCCCGGGGCCGGTGTCCGGTTACCGGAGCCGCGGCCGCCGGAGCCGCCGTCCCGCGGAGCCGCCGCCCCCCCCGCGCCCCCCACCCACGCAGGTACCGGGCCCGGGGGGAGGGGGCGCGCACGGGGAGCCCCGCGGGGGCGGCGGGGAGCGCACGGGGGGATCATCCCTCGCCCCCCGGTACCGGAAAGCCCCCGTCCCTCCGGGGGAGGCGTCGTGTCCCACGCGTGTCCGTGGGGAGCCACCCCCGCGCCCCCCACCCCGAGAGCTGCCGGGGGTCCCCCCCGCGTGTCCCCCCGGCGGTGTCACCTCCGGGGGTGGCGGCGCCGCGGCCGCGGTGACCTTGGCGGGGACACCGGGGGAGGGACACGCGGGGGGCGCGGGGACAGCGGCCGGGCGGGGACAGGCCGGGCTGTGTCACCCGTGCCACGCGCGCCGTGTCACAGTGCCACCCGTGCCACGCGCGCGGTGTCACACGGTGCCACACGCGGTGTCACACGGGCTGGTGGCACACACCGGAGTGGCCGGGCGGTGTCACAACGCCGCTCGGGGCTGCGGTGCCGTGCCCAGGTGTGCCGTGCCCAGGTGTGCCGTGCCGTGCCGTGCCGTGCCGTGCCGTGACAAATGATGCCACAGAGATGCCACCAGGTGCAGAGGGCACGGCAGCCCCGGTGCCACCGTGTCCTGCTGTCCCTGTCACCCTCAGCCTAAGACCCCCCGAGCTCCCCCGTGTTGGGGACAGCGGTGTCACCCCCGTCACCCCCCTCCCCCGAGGCCGGGGGTCCCTGGGCTTGGCACCGGGGGGTCCCCGAGCTGTGGGGACACCCTCGGAGCGGGGGTGAGGGGGGTCTCCAGGGCCCCACGTGGTGACACAGTGACCTGGTGGCACTGCAGGGACCCCCAGGGTGACACAGTGACCTGGTGGCACTGCAGGGACCCCCGGCTGTGTCAGGGCCACCTCTCCCGCATTCCCGCAGGGGACACGGGTGCGGCACGTGCAAGGGACACCGGGTAGGGCAGGGGACACCGGGCAGGGGACACCGGGCAGGGCAGGGGACACGGGGCAGGGGACAGCGTGTGCCACCTGCGGGGGGCTGGCGTGTCGTGCCCGATGTCCCCTCTGGGGCCGGCGCTGGTGACAACGCTGACCCTTCCCTCAGTGGGCGCCGGGCCAGCGCCACGTGACGCCGGCTGCGGTGACACCGCTGTGGTGACACCGCTGTGACACGGGCTGGGGGGCTCCCGCGGGCCACCACCCTCGCTGGGACACCGGGAAGGGTGACACCGGGGAGGGTGACACCGGGGAGGCCACCCGCGCTGTGCCACCCTCCCCGCGGTGTCCCCCTCCCCGCTCTCCGTGTGCCGGTGCCGGGGGGTGGCCGTCCCCGTGCCCAGCGCCCCGGTGTCCCCCCCCGCAGGTGCCACCGGCAGGTCCCCAGCATGGCGGAAGCTCACCAGGCCGTGGCCTTCCAGTTCACGGTCACCCCCGAGGGCTTGGACTTCCAGCTGAGCCGCGAGGCCGTGCGCCAGCTCTACCTGGCCGCCGTCCACTCGTGGAAAAAGCGCTTGGTCCGCGCCAAGGTGGGCTCCGGCCAGCCGTGTGTCCCCTGCCGAGAGGCGGCTGGGTGTCACCCGCGCTGTCACCCGCGCTGTCACCCGCGCTGTCACCCGCGCTGTCACCCCACAGAACAGCTTCCTGACCGGCGTGTACCCCGCCTCGCCCTCCAGCTGGATGGTGGTGGTGCTGGCCACCGCCGGCTCCTGCTACTGCCAGGTGGATCCGTCCCTGGGGCTGATCGCCCGCATCCAGGGCTGCCTGCCCCGCAGGTGGGAGCGCGGGGACACGGCCCGGGGACGCGGGGACAGGGTGGGGGACAGCGGTCACCGGCTGTGCTGGGGAGGGACAGCGCCCGTGGGTGTCCCGTAGGGCAGAGCCCGGAGGGCAGCGCGGCCACGGGAAGCTGGGACAAGGCTGGGGAGGGGGATCCGCCCCTGCACGTCCCCAAGGGGTGGGGACAGCCCTGTCACACAGAGGGACCCCAAAGCCCGGGGTGTGCGAGGGGCTGGTGGCATCTGCCTTTGGGGATGTCACACAGAGGGACCGCAACCCCTGGGATGTTCAGGGGACGTGTGACATTTCCCTTTGGGGATGTCCCACAGGGGGATCCTAACCCCTGGGGTGTGCAGAGGACGTGTGACATCTCCGTTTGGGGATGTCCCTCAAGGGACCCCAAAGCCCGGGGTGTGCGAGGGGCTGGTGGCATCTGCCTTTGGGGATGTCACACAGAGGGACCACAACCTCTGGGACATGTAGGGGACGTGTGACATCTCCATTTGGGGATTTCCCTCAAGGGATGCCAACCCCTGGGACGTTCAGGGGATGTGTGACATTTCTGTTTGGGGACATCCCACAGAGGGACCCCAAAGCCCGGGGTGTGCAGGGGGCTGGTGGCATCTCCCTTAGGGGATGTCCCTCGAGGGACCCCGCTTAGGGACATGCAGGTCCCATGTGACATCGTCCTTTGGGGGTGTCCCACAGGGGGATCCCAAACCCTGGGGTGTGCAGGGGATGTGTGACATCTCCATTTGGGATGTCCTTCGAGGGGTCCTGCTTAGGGACATGCAGGGGGCTGGTGGCATCTCTGTTTGGGGACATCCCACAGAGGGACCCCAAACCCTGGGGTGTGCAGGGGGTTGGTGACATCTCCCTTTGGAGGTGTACCTCGAGGGACTCCAACCCCCAGGGTGTGCAGGGGGCTGGTGACATCTCTGGGGATGTCCCTCAAGGGACCCCGCTTAGGGACACGCAGGTCCCATGTGACATCGTCCTTTGGGGGTGTCCCACAGAGAGACCCCAACCCCTGGGACATGCAGAGAGAGTGTGACATCTCCTTTTGGGGCTGTCCCACAGAGGAACCCTGAATCCCGGGGTGTGCAGGGGACGTGTGACATCTCCCTTTGGGGACATCCCCTGAAGGACCCTGCTTAGGGACGTCCAGGGGGGTTCCATCCGCGGGCACAGCCCCACTTGGGGACATTTCTTGGGGACATTTCCCGGGGACATCCCCTGGGGACACCTCCTGGGAATCCTGCCACGGGCACAGCCCCACCTGGGGACATTCCCTGGGGACATCCCCTGGGAATCCCGCCACGGGCACAGCCTCACCTGGGGACATCCCCTGGGCCCCCGCCCCTCCGGTCCCCTCCGCTGACTGTCCCCGCGTGTCCCCAGCGAGGCGCTGAGCCCCGAGGCGCGGACCGTGGTCAGCACCGTGGTGTTCTCCACCGGCGCCTGGCTGGCGGCCGTGCTGCTCTTCCGGAGGCTGCTCCGCCTGCTGCTCTCCTACCACGGCTGGATGTTCGAGCCCCACGGGCGCATGAGCCGCAGCACCCGCCTCTGGATTGTGAGCGCCGCCCGCACCGGGAGATGCGGGAGTTTGGGGAACTGCGGGAGCACTGGGAGATGCGGGAGATGCAGGAGATGCGGGAGCTTTGGGAGTTTGGGGAACTGCGGAGCACAGGGAGATGCAGGAGATGCGGGAACTTTGGGAGTTCTGGGAACTGCGAGAGCTGCAGGAGCTGCCGGAGCTTTGGGAGCTTTGGGAGTTTGGGGAACTGCGGAGCACCGGGAGATGCGGGAGATGCAGGAGATGCAGGAGATGCGGGAGCTTTGGGAGTTTGGGGAACTGCGGGAGCTTTGGGAGCTTTGGGAGCTTTGGGAGTTTGGGGAACTGCGGAGCACCGGGAGCTGCAGGAGCTGCGGGAGCTTTGCGAGTTTGGGGAACTGTGGGAGCACCGGGAGATGCAGGAGCTTTGGGAGCTCTGGGAACTGCGGGAGATGCGGGAGCTGTGGGAGATGCAGGAAATGCGGAAGCTGCAGGAGCCATGGGAGCTTTGGGAGCCGTGGGTGCCTGAAGTTATTTGGGAGCTGTGGGAGCCGTGGGTGCTGTGGGACCCATGGGTGCTGTGGGTGCTGTGGGAGCTGTCAGTGTCTGGAGTTTTTTGGGACCCGTGCGTGCTGTGGGAGCTGTCAATGTCTGGAGTTTTTTGGGACCCTTGGGTGCTGTGGGTGCTGTGGGTGCTGTTGGTGCCTGGAGTTTTTCGGGAGCCGTGGCAGCCGCGGCTCCTCACCCCATCCCTCCTCCTCCTCCTCCTCCCCCCGCTGCAGGCGCTGATGAAGATCGTGTCCATCCGCAAGCCGCTCCTCTACAGCTTCCAGAGCTCCCTGCCCAAGCTGCCGGTGCCGCCCGTGAAAGCCACCATCGCCCGGGTGCGCCACCCCCAGCGGTGACAGGGGCAGTGACAGTCACAGTGATGGTGACAGTGACAATGATAATGATGGTGACGGTGACAGTGACAGCGACAGTGGTGGTGACAGTGACATTGAGGGTGATGGTGACAGTGACAATGACAGTGACAATGATGGTGATGGTGACAGTGGCAGTGGCAGTGATAGAGGTGGTGACAATAACAGTGGCGGTGACAGTGGCAGTGATGGTGGCAGTGGCAGTGACAATGATGGTGACAGTAACAATGGCGGTGACAGTGACGGTGATGGTGACAGTCACAGCGACAGTGACAGTGGTGGTGACAGTGACATTGAGGGTGACGGTGATGGTGGCAGTGACAATGACAGTGACAATGATGGTGATGGTGACAGTGGCGGTGACAGTGACAATGGCAGTGGCAGTGACAGTGGTGGTGACAATGACAGTGACAGTGGTGGTGACAGTAGCAGTGACAGAAACAGTGGCAGTGACAATGATGGTGACAGTGGTGGTGGCGGTGACAGTGACAATGGCAGTGGCAGTGACAGTGGTGGTGACAATGACAGTGACAGTGGTGGTGACAGTAGCAGTGACAGTAACAGTGGCAGTGACAGTGGCGGTGACAGTGATGGTGACAGTGGCAGTGACAATGACAGTGACAATGACAATGGCAGTGACAATGACAGTGACAGTGACAATGATAGTGACAGTGACAGTGACAATTACAGTGACACAGTGACAGTGACATGGCCGCTGTCCCCTGCCCGCAGTACCTGGAGTCGGTGCGGCCGCTGCTGGACGATGACAAGTACGCCGAGATGGCGGCGCTGGCCAAGGAGTTCCAGGAGAAGACGGCGCCGCGGCTGCAGCGCTACCTGCGCCTCAAGTCCTGGTGGACAACCAACTACGTGAGTCTGGGGACGTTGGGGACGTTGGGGACACTGGGGACGTTGGGGACACTGGGGACACTGGGGACACTGGGGACATTGGGAACATTGGGGACACAGGGGACACTGGGGACATCGGGGACACTGGGGGCGTTGGGGACACTGGGGACATTGGGGACGTTGGGGACACCGGGGACACCGGGAACACCGGGGACACCGGGGACGTTGGGAACATTGGGGACACCAGGGACACAAGGGACACTGGGGACATTGGGGACACTGGGGATGTTGGGGACACCGGGGACACCGGGGACACCGGGGACGCTGGGGACACTGGGAACACCAGGGACACCGGGGACGTTGGGAACATTGGGGACACCGGGGACACTGGGGACACTGGGGACACTGGGGACATTGGGGACACTGGGGATGTTGGGGACATTAGGGACATTGGGGACACCGGGGATACCGGGGACACTGGGGATGTTGGGGACACCGGGGACACCGGGGACACTGGGGACACTGGGGACACCGTGGATGTTGGGGACACCGGGGACGTTGGGAACATTGGGGACACCGGGGACACAAGGGACACTGGGGACACTGGGGACACTGGGGATGTTGGGGACACCACGGACACTGGGGACACTGGGGACATTGGGGACACTGGGGATGTTGGGGACACTGGGGACATTGGGGACACTGGGGACATTGGGGACACTGGGGACACGGGGGACACCCTGCAGCCTGCAGGGGTTTGTGATCTCCTGCGTGTCCTGGCTGCAGCAGCAGGGGCAGAGGGTCCTGTCCCCTGTCACTGTCCCCGTGTCACTGTCCCTGTGTCCTGTCCCTGTGTCCTGTCCCTTATCCCTGTCCCTTCCCTCTCAGGAATAACGGGAACTCCCGGAATCAGGGGGACGCTGGGGACATTGGGGACATTGGGGACACTGGGGACACTGGGCACCGGGGAAGTCTGGGAACACTGGGAACACTGGGAATAATGGGGATACTCTCCTGTCCTTGTCCCTGTCTCCTCACCCTTGTCCCTGTCCCCTCTCCCTGTCCCCTGTCCCCATTCCTTGTCTCCATTCCTCTCCCTGTCCCTTCCCTGTCGCTTTTCCCTGTTCCCTCTCTCCATCCCTGTCCCTGTCCTCTCTTCCTTCCCGTCCCCTGTCCCCGTCCCCTGTCGCTGTCCCCGTCCCCTGTCGCTGTCCCTGTTGCTGTCTCCTGTCCTCTCTCCCTTCCGCTGTCCCTGCCCCCTGTCCCCTGTCCTCTCTCCCTCCCGCTGTCCCGTCCCCTGTCGCTGTCCCCTGTCGCTGTCCCCTGTCGCTGTCCTCTGTCGCTGTCCCCGTCCCCTGTCGCTGTCCCCTGTCCCTGTCGCTGTCCCCCGTCCCCGCAGGTCAGTGACTGGTGGGAGGAGTACGTTTACCTGCGCGGCCGCAGCCCCCTCATGGTCAACAGCAATTACTACGCCATGGTAAGGGGCTGCTGGGGGGCTAAAGGACCCCCAAACCCCCCACCCCCACCCCGGGGACCCCCCCGGCATCACCCGCCACCCTCTCCGTGTCCCTTGTCCCCAGGATTTCCTGTACGTGACCCCCAGCACCGTCCAGGCCGCGCGGGCGGCCAACGTGGTGCACTCGATCCTGCTCTACCGGCGGCGGCTGGACCGCGGGGAGATCCCCCCGGTCAGGGGGCTGGGGGGGTCCGGGGGGGTCCCATGGGGTCGGGGGGTCCAGGGGGTCCCATGGGGGTTGGGGGGTCCAGGGGATCCCATGGGGTTTGGGGGTTCCAGAGGGGCTGCGGGGGTCCAGGGGGTCCCATGGGGTTCGGGGTCCCATGGGAGTCCCATGGGGTTGGGGGGTTCCAGAGGGGCTGGGGGGTCCGGGGGGGCCGTGAGGCTGGGGGTCCAGGGGGTCCCATGGGGTTGGGGTTGGGGGGTTCCAGAGGGGCTGGGGGGTCCGGGGGGTCCCGTGAGGCTGGAGGTCCAGGGGGAGCGTGGTCTTGTGCCGGCAGCAGCTGGACTGTGGAGAGATCTCCCTGGTGAGGGGGGCTTGGGAGTCCCGTGGGGCTGGGGGGGCTGGGGGTCCAGTGGAACTGAGGGGTTTGGGGGATCCCAGGAGTTGGGGGTCCCATGGAACTGAGGATTTGGGGAATCCCATGAGCTGAGGGGTTTGGGGGGTCCCAGGAGTTGGGGGGGATCCCAAGGGACTGGGGGTTTGGGGGATCTCAGGAGTTGGAAGGTCCCATGGAACTGGGGGTTTGGGGGATCCCATGGGGCTGGGGGACTTGGGGGGTCCCATGGGACTGGGGGGATCGGGGCATCCCGTGGGGCTGAGGGGATCCGGGTAGTTCCATGGGAATGGGAAGTTTGGGGGGATCCCAGGAGTTGGGGGGTCCCATGGAGCCGGGAATTTGGGGAATCCCGTGGGGCTGTGAGGTTTAGGGGGCCCCACAGAACTGGGGGTTTGGGGGATCCCAGAGGACTGGGGCACTTGGGGGGCTCCACGGGACTGGGAGGGTCCTGAGGGTCGCGTGGGGTTGAGGGAGCTGTGGGGACCCCGGGGATTTTGGGGGTCCCGGGGATTTTGGGGATCCCATGGATTTTGGGGATCCCGTGGATTCGGGGTGATCTCCAGGGGACAGAAGCAGGGCAGTGTCACCACGGGGAACCCGGGGGGGGTGGCAGCAGTGACAGAGATGGGGACACCGTCCCCCCCACCCTGTGACCCCCGCTGACCCGTGACCCCCGCTGACCCGTGACCCCGTGACCTGTGACCCCCGCAGATGATGGCCCTGGGCGTGGTGCCCATGTGCTCGTACCAGTCGGAGCGGATGTTCAACACCACCCGGATCCCGGGGAAGGAGACGGGTACGGGGAGGGGGGACACCCCGGGGGGGTGTGGGGGCACTGGGGGCACTGGGGGTACTGGAGATAATGGGGGTAATGGGGATAATGGGGATACTAGGGGTAATGGGGATACTGGGAACAATGGGAGAACTGGGGATGCTGGGAGTACTGGAGATAATGGGGGTACTAGGAATAACAGGGATAATGGGGATACTGGGGGCACTGGGGGTATGGGGGGTACTGGGGGTATTGGGAATAATGGAGATACTGGGGATACTGGGAATAATGGGGGTACTGGGGGTACTGGGGGTATGGGGGGTACTGGGGGTATTGGGAATAATGGAGATACTGGGGATACTGGGAATAATGGGGATACTGGAGACACCAGGAACTCCAGGAATCATGGGGATCCTGGAGACTCCGGGCACCTGGGAACACCGGGGAACTCTGGGAATAATGGGGACACTGAGAACTCTGGGAATAATGGGGACACTGGGAACACTGGGAATAAAGGGGATCCTGGGGATCCTGGAGACCCCAGGCACCTGGGAACACCTGGGGATATTGGGGATACTGGGAACACTGGGAATAAAGGGGATCCTGGGAATCCTGGAGACCCCGGGCACCTGGGAACACCTGGGAATTCTGGGAATATTGGGGACATTGGGAACTCTGGGAATATTGGAGATACTGGGAACACTGGGAATAACTGGGATCCTGGGGATCCTGGAGACCCTGGGCACCTGGGAACACCTGGGAACTCTGGGAATACTGGGGACACTGGGAACTCTGGGAATACCGGGGATCCTGGGGATCCTGGAGACCCCGGGCACCTGGGAACACCTGGGAATATTGGAAATACTGGGGATCCTAGAGACCCTGGGTACCTGGGAACACCTGGGAACACCTGGGAACACCTCGGGATTTTGGAGATACTGGGAACACTGGGAACACTGGGAATAACAGGGATCCTGGGGATCTTGGAGACCCCGGGCACCTGGGAACACCTGGGAACTCTGGGAACACCTGGGAACACTGGGAATACTGGGGATACTGGAGGCCCCGGGCACCTGGGAACACCTGGGAACACCTGGGAACACTGGGAATACTGGGGATACTGGAGACCCCGGGCACCTGGGAACACCTGGGAACACCTGGGAACACTGGGAATACTGGGGATACTGGAAACCCCGGGCACCTGGGAACACCTGGGAACACCTGGGAACGCCCCCTCCCTCCCTCCCTCCCTCCCTCCGCAGACACGCTGCTGCACCTGGCGGACAGCAAGCACCTGGCCGTGTACCACAAGGGCCGCTACTACAAGGTGTGGCTGTACTACGGGGGGCAGCTGCTGGCCCCCGCCGACCTGGAGATGCAATTCCAGAGGATCCTGGACGACCCCTCGGCCCCACAGCCCGGGGAGGAGCGGCTGGCGGCGCTGACGGCCGGGGAGAGGTGAGCGGGGTGCCCGGGGGCTGTCCGGGGGTGTCCGGGGGGTGTCCAGGGACTGACCATAGCTGACTGGGGGCTGTCCGGGGGGTATCCGGGGTGTATCCGGCGCTGACCGGGGAGTGCCCGGGGCTGACCGGGGCTGACCGGGGCTGTCCGGGGAGTGCCCGGGGCTGACCGGAGAGTGCCCGGGGCTGACCGGGGCTGTCCGGGGAGTGCCCGGGGCTGACCGGAGAGTGCCCGGGGCTGACCGGGGCTGTCCAGGGACTGACCAGAGCTGACTGGGGGCTGTCCGGGGGGTGTCCGGGGCTGACCGGGGAGTGCCCGGAGCTGTCCGGGGGCTGACCGGGGCTGTCTGGGGGGTGCCGGGACTGTCCGAGGCTGACCGGGGAGTGCCCGGGGCTGTCCGAGGCATGCCCGGGGCTGTCCGGGGCTGTCGGGGGCTGACCGGGGACTGACCAGAACTGACTGGGGGTTGCCCGGGGCTTACCGGGGCTGTCCGGGGGGTGCCCGGCGCTGACCGGGGAGTGCCCGGCGCTGACCAGGGCTGTCCAGGGCTGTCCGAGGGCTGACCGGAGACTGACCAGAACTGACTGGGGGTTGCCCGGGGCTGTCCGGGGGCTGACCGAGGCATGCCCGGGGCTGTCCGGGGGGTGCCCGGGGACTGACCAGAACTGACCGGGGGGTGCCCGGGGCTGACCGGGGCTGGCCCGGGGCTCTCAGGACACCCTGGGCCGAGGCGCGGGCTCGTTTCTTCAGCCGCGGCCCCAACAAGGCATCGCTGGAGGCCATCGAGCGCGCAGCCTTCTTCCTGACGCTGGATGAGGATGAGCACGGCCAGGAGCCCGCCCGGCCCGGCTGCATGGACGCCTACGCCAAGTCCCTGCTGCACGGCCGCTGCTACGACCGGTGGGTACCCCAAAAACACCCCACAGAGACCCCAAAACACCCCACAGAGACCCCAAAAACAGCCCACGGGCGCCCCAAAAACACCCCCACAGAGACCCCAAAAACAGCCCCACAGGCACCCCAAAAACACCCCACAGAGACCCCAAAAACACCCCACGGGCGCCCCAAAAACACCCCCACAGAGACCCCAAAAACAGCCCCACAGGCACCCCAAAAACACCCCACAGAGACCCCAAAAACACCCCCACGGGCACCCCACGGGCACCCCACGGGCACCCCAAAAACACCCCACAGGCACCCCAAAAACAGCCCCACAGGCACCCCAAAACATCCCCACCCAGCCCAGCCCAGTCCCTGCTGCACGGCCGCTGCTACGACCGGTGGGTACCCCAAAAACACCCCACAGGCACCCCAAAAACAGCCCACGGGCACCCCAAAAACAGCCCACGGGCGCCCCAAAACATCCCCACCCAGCCCAGCCCAGTCCCTGCTGCACGGCCGCTGCTACGACCGGTGGGTACCCCAAAAACACCCCACAGAGACCCCAAAAACAGCCCACGGGCGCCCCAAAAACACCCCACAGGCACCCCAAAAACACCCCACAGGCACCCCAAAATATCCCCACAGACACAGATACCCCAAACCCCACAGACACCCCAAGTCCCACCCAGCCCAGCCCAGTCCCTGCGGCACGGCCGCTGCTACGACCGGTGGGCGCCCCAAAACCACCCCACGGGCACCCCAAAATATCCCCACAGAGACCCCAAAACAGCCCCGCACCCCAAAACGGCCCCATAGACACCCCACAGACACTTCAAACTCCATCCAGCCCAGTCCCAGCTGCACGGCTGCTGCTACGACCGGTGGGAGCCCCAAAAACAACCCACAGAGACCCCAAAAACACCCCCACGGGCACCCCAAAAACACCCCCACAGGCACCCCAAAAACAGCCCACGGGCGCCCCAAAATATCCCCACGGGCACCCCAAAACATCCCCACAGACACCCCAAGCCCCCCTACAGACATAGATACCCCAAACCCCACAGAGACCCCAAACACCCAGCCCAGCCCAGTCCCTGCTGCACGGCCGCTGCTACGACCAGAGGGTACCCCAAAAACACCCCACAGAGACCCCAAAACAGCCCCGCACCCCAAAACGGCCCCATAGACACCCACAGACACTTCAAACTCCATCCAGCCCAGTCCCTGCTGCATGGCAGCTGCTACGACCGGTGGGTACCCCAAAAAACACCCCCACAGAGACCCCAAAAATACCCCACGGGTGCCCCAAAAACACCCCACAGGCACCCCAAAATATCCCCACAGACATAGATACCCCAAACCCCACAGAGACCCCAAATCCCACCCAGCCCAGCCCAGTCCCTGCTGCACGGCCGCTGCTGTGACTGGTGGGTACCCCAAAAACACCCCACAGAGACCCCAAATACCCACCCAGCCCAGTCCCTGCTGCACGGCCGCTGCTATGACTGGTGAGCGCCCCAAAAATACCCCACGGGCACCCCAAAACAGCCCCGCACCCCCAAACCCCATAGACACCCCAAAACATCCCCACAGACATAGATACCCCAAACCCCACAGACACCCCAAATCCCCACCCAACCCAGCCCAGTCCCTGCGGCACGGCCGCTGCTACGACCGGTGGGCACCCCAAAACCAGCCCCGCACCCCAAAAACACCCCACAGGCACCCCAAAACCCCATAGACACCCCAAAACATCCCCACAAGCCCCACAGAGACCCCAAACCCCACTCAGCCCAGCCCAGTCCCTGCTGCACGGCCACTGCTACGACCGGTGGGTGCCCCAAAACCACCCCACAGGCACCGCAAAACCCCATAGACACCCCAAAACATCCCCACAGGCGCCCCAGAAACACCCCACAGACACCCCAAACTATCCCCACAGAGACCCCAAAACAGCCCTGCCCCCCAAAACATCCCCCCAGACCCCCCCAGCGCCCCGATCCCTGCTGCTCCCACAGCCGGCAGGCACCCCAAAAACCCCGCTGGGACCCCAAACACCCCTTCAAACCCCGCAGCCTCCCCTGCCCCGGCCCCAAATCCCCCCCAGTGCCCCCCCAGTGCCCCCAAACCCGCCCTGCTGCCCCCCAGTGCCCCCCAACCCCCCGTGCTCCCCCCAGTACCCCACATGCAGCCCCCCCAGCGCCCCCCAACCCCCCGTGCAACCCCCCCCAGTGCCCCCCAGTGCCCCCCAGCTCCGGTGCTGCCCCCCCCCAGTGCCCCACCAGAGTCCCCCAAACCCCCCATGCAGCCCCCCCAGTGCCCCCATGCAGCCCCCCCAGTGCCCCACCAGAGCCCCCCAAACCCCCCGTGCTGCCCCCCCAGTGCCCCCCAAACCCCCCAGGCAGCCCCTCCAGTGCCCCCCAGCGCCCTCCAACCCACCGTGCTGCCCCCCCAGTGCCCGCCCCCAGTGCCCACCAGCGCCCCCAGTGCTCCCCAGCGCCCCCCAAGCCCCACTGCTGCCCCCCCAGTGCCCGCCCCCAGCGCCCACCAGCGCCCCCAGTGCTCCCCAGCGCCCCCCAACCCCCCCGCTGCTGCCCCCCTCCCCCAGCTGGTTCGACAAGTCCTTCACGCTGGTGGTCTACAAGAACGGCAAGGTCGGGGCCAACGCCGAGCACTCCTGGGCCGACGCCCCCATCGTGGGGCACCTCTGGGAGGTACTGGGGGCACCCCGGGGTGGGGACAGCCCAAATGGGGCACCCCCGGGGTGGGGACACCCCCAGCTGGGCACCCCCTGGCACGGGCAGCCCCCCAGCTGGGCACCCCCGGGGAGGGGATGCCCGATTTGGGGACCCCCGGGGAGGGGACACCCCCAATGGGGCACCCCAGGGTGGGGACACCCCCGATGGGGCACCCCCCGCGGTGAGGACACCCCCAATGTGGCACCCCCGGGGTGGGGACACCCCCGATGTGGCACCCCGGGGTGGGGACACCCCAATGGGGCGCCCCGGGGTGGGGATGCCCGATTTGGGGACCCCCTGGTTGGGGACCCCTACGGGGCACCCCAAGGCCTGGGGACACCTTTGGGGCACCCCCCGGTTGGGGACCCTCAGCTGGGGACCCCTATGGAGCACCCCAAGGGCTGGGGACCCCCATTTGGGGACAGGGATGGGGGGGAGGGTCTGCCTAGGGGTGTTGGGGTGAGGGTCGGGATATTGGGGGGCCACGGGGGGTTGGAATTGGGGGGGGGGGGCTGGGGAATTGGGGGGTCAGGATTTGGGGAGACCAAGGTTTGGGGGGGGTCGGGGAATTGGGGGTCTGGGGGGACACAGAATTGGGCGATCAGGGGTCTTGGGAATTCGGGGTTGGGGGGCTGTGGAACTGGGGGGTCAGGGGATTTGGGTTTGGGGGGCCATGGAATTAGGGGGTCAGGGGATTTGGGTTTTGGGGGGCCGTGAATTTGGGGATTTGGGTTTTGGGAGGCCATGGAATTTGGGGGGTCAGGGGATTTGGGGATTTGAGTTTTGGGTTTTGGGGGGCCATGGAATTAGGGGTCAGGGGATTTGAGTTTTGGGGGGCTGTGGAATTGGGGGGGGCACAGGATTGGGGCTCAGGGGTCTTGGGAGTTCAGGCTGGGGGGGCTGTGGAATTGGGGGGCTGAGGGTCTTGGGGATTTGGGGTGGGGGGGATCCTGGAACAGGGGATGGGGGGGGGTCAGAGAATTGTGGGGCTGGGGGTTTTGGGGGGTCAGGGGTCATTGCTCCCCCCAAACGCCCCCTGTCCCCCCCCCCAGTTCATGCTGGCCACGGACACGTTCCAGCTGGGGTACACGGAGGGGGGGCACTGCAAGGGGGACCCCAAGCGGCACCTGGCCCCCCCCCAGCGCCTGCAGTGGGACATCCCACCCGAGGTGGGTGACAGTGGGGGACAAGGGTGGGACAGGTACAGCTCAGGGGGCCACGCCCTGCCAGGCCCAGTGTGTCCCCAGGGTGTGGGGGCCATCGAGGGGACACTGGGGGTGGCACAGGTGTGGGCACAGGTGAGGGTGCCACCCAATGCGGTGTCCCCAGGGCGTGGCAGCCATCGAGGCCTCACTGTGGGTGGCACAGGTGTGAGTACAGGTACAGGTGAGGGCACAGGCACAGGTGAGGGCACAGGTGAGGGTGACACACCATGCCATCCCGTGCCATGTCCTCAGGGCGTGGCAGCCATCGAGGCCTCACTGTGGGTGGCACAGGTGAGGGCACAGGTACAGGTGAGGGCACAGGTACAGGTGTGGGCACAGGTACAGGTGAGGGCACAGGTGAGGGTGACACACCCCATGCAGTGTCCCCAGGGCGTGGCGGCCATCGAGGCCTCGCTGCGGGTGGTACAGGTGTGGGCACAGGTACAGGTGAGGGCACAGGTGAGGGTGCCACCCCATGCCATGTCCCCAGGGCGTGGCGGCCATCGAGGCCTTGCTGCGGGTGGCACAGGTGTGGGCATAGGTACAGGTGAGGGCACAGGTACAGGTGAGGGCACAGGTGAGGGTGACACTCCATGCCATGTCCCCAGGGCGTGGCGGCCATCGAGGCCTTGCTGCGGGTGGCACAGGTGTGGGCACAGGTACAGGTGAGGGCACAGGAGAGGGTGACACTCCCCATGCCATACCATGTCCCCAGGGTGTGGTGGCCATCAAGGCCTCGCTGCGGGTGGCACAGGTGTGAGCACAGGTACAGGTGTGAGCACAGGTACAGGTGTGGGCACAGGTACAGGTGAGGGCACAGGTGAGGGTGACACTCCATGCCATGTCCCCAGGGCGTGGCGGCCATCGAGGCCTTGCTGCGGGTGGCACAGGTGTGGGCACAGGTACAGGTGAGGGCACAGGAGAGGGTGACACTCCCCATGCCATACCATGTCCCCAGGGTGTGGTGGCCATCAAGGCCTCGCTGCGGGTGGCACAGGTGTGAGCACAGGTACAGGTGTGGGCACAGGCACAGCTGAGGGCACAGGTGAGGGTGCCACCCCATGCAGTGTCCCCAGGGTGTGGCGGCCATCGAGGCCTCGCTGTGGGTGGCACAGGTGTGAGTGCAGGTACAGGTGTGAGCACAAGTACAGGTGTGAGCACAGGTACAGGTGTGAACACAGGTACAGGTGTGAGCACAGGCACAGCTGAGGGCACAGGTGAGGGTGCCACCCCATGCCATGCCATGCCATGTCCCCAGGGCGTGGCGGCCATCGAGGCCTCGCTGTGGGTGGCACAAGTACAGGTGTGAGCACAGGCACAGGTGTGAGCACAGGTACAGGTGTGAGCACAGGTACAGGTGAGGGCACAGGCACAGGTGAGGGCACAGGTGAGGGTGACACACCATGCCATCCCGTGCCATGTCCCCAGGGCGTGGCGGCCATCGAGGCCTCACTGCGGGTGGCACAGGTGTGAGTACAGGTACAGGTGTGAGCACAGGTACAGATGTGGGCACAGGCACAGGTGAGGGCACAGGTGAGGGCACAGGTACAGATGAGGGTGACACACCATGCCATGCCGTGCGGTGTCCCCAGGGTGTGACGGCCATCGAGGCCTCGCTGCGGGTGGCACAGGTGAGGGCACAGGTACAGGTGTAAGCACAGGTACAGGTGTGAACACAGGTACAGGTGTGAGCACAGGCACAGGTGTGGGCACAGGTACAGGTGTGAGCACAGGTACAGATGTGGGCACAGGTACAGGTGAGGGCACAGGTGAGGGCACAGGTACAGATGAGGGTGACACACCATGCCATGCCGTGCGGTGTCCCCAGGGCATGGCGGCCATCAAGGCCTCGCTGCGGGTGGCACAGGTGAGGGCACAGGCACAGGTGTGAGCACAGGTACAGGTGTGGGCACAGGTACAGGTGAGGGTGCCACCCCGTGCGGTGTCCCCAGGGCGTGGCACAGGTGTGAGCACAGGTACAGGTGAGGGCACAGGTGAAGGTGACACTCCATGCCATGTCCCCAGGGCGTGGCGGCCATCGAGGCCTCGCTGCGGGTGGCGCGGGCGCTGGCCGAGGACGTGGATTTCTGCTGCTTCGCCTTCAACACCTTCGGCAAGGGGCTGATCAAGCGCTGCCGCACCAGCCCCGACGCCTTCATCCAGATCGCCCTGCAGCTGGCACACTTCCGGGTGAGACACGGGATCAGGGGATTGTGGGATCCATGGGGTCATGGGATAATGGGATGAGATGGGATGGGATCCATGGGATCCATGGGGTCATGGGATCCATGGGGTTATGGGATGGGATCCATGGGATGGGGCAGATCAGCCCCGACGCCTTCATCCAGATCGCCCTGCAGCTGGCACACTTCCGGGTGAGACACGGGATCGGGGGATCCATGGGATCCACGGGGTCATGGGATCCATGGGGTCATGGGGTCATGGGGTCATGGGATCCATGGGGTCATGGGATCATGGGATTCGTGGGATCATGAGATCCATGGGAACCATGGGAACCATGGGATCCATGGGGTCATTGGGTCATGGGATCCATGGGATGGGATGGGATCCATGGGATGGGATGGGATGGGATGGGATGGGATGGGATGGGATGGGATCCATGGGATGGGATCCATGGCATCCATGGGATCATGGAATCATGGGATGGGATCCATGGGGTGGGATGTATTTAAGGACCAGGCCGGGGCTGTGACCAGGACAAGCTGGGACATTCCCAGCGCCAGGCAGGCCCCGGGCTGAGGCCGGGGCCACCCCAGTGTCCCCTCCCCGCCGTGTCCCGCAGGACAAGGGCTCCTTCTGCCTGACCTACGAGGCCTCCATGACGCGGCTCTTCCGCGAGGGCCGCACCGAGACCGTGCGCTCCTGCACCTCCGAGGCCACCGCCTTCGTGCGCAGCATGGCCGACCCCCGGCACAGCGTGAGTGACACCGGGACACCGGCCCTGCCACCCCGGACACGGCCACCAGACTGTCCTCACCCTCCTGGGGGGGCCCCGTCAGTCTTGGGGGGGGGTCACCATCCCGCCTGGGGGTCCTCAGCCTTCAGAGAGGTTCCCATCCCTTGTAGATGTCCCCATTCATCGTGGGTGTCCCCATCCCTCATGGGTGTCCCCATCCCTCACAGGTGTCCCCGTCCATCATGGGTGTCCCCATCCCTTGTGGGTGTCCCCATCCCTTGTGGATGTCCCCATCCCGATGTCCCCATCCCCTGTGGGTGTCCCCATCCCTCGTGGATGTCCCCATCACCTCACAGGTGTCCCCATCTCTCTGTCCCCATCTATTGTGGGTGTCCCCATCCCTCGTGGATGTCCCCATCACCTCACAGGTGTCCCCATCCCTCGTGGGTGTCCCCATCCCTCTGTCCTCATCTATTGTGGGTGTCCCCATCCCTCATGGGTGTCCCCATCCATCGTGGGTGTCCCCAACCCTCTGTCCCCATCTATTGTGGGTGTCCCCATCCCTCGTGGATGTCCCCATCCCTCACAGGTGTCCCCATCTCTCTGTCCCCATCCCTCACGGGTGTCCCCATCCCTCACGGGTGTCCCCATCCATTGTGAGTGTCCCCATCTATCGTGGATGTCCCCAACCCTTTTGGATGTCCCCATCCCTCTGTCCCCATCCCTCGTGGGTGTCCCCATCCCCTGTGGGTGTCCCCGTCCCTGGCCGGGGTTCCTGTCCCCCAGGGGTGCTGGCTGCCTGCTTGGGGCGCCCTTTGGGGTGCACTTTGGGGTTCAGCCCCCCCCAACCCCTCCCCAGCGTGCAGGGGGGCAGCAGCGGCTGTTGGGGTGTGGGGGGTGGGTTTGGGGTTCAGTTTTTGGGGTGCCGTTTTTAGGGTGCAGTTTTTAGGGTGCAGTTTTTAGGGTGCCATTTTGGGGTGCAGTTTTTGGGGTTAAGTTTTTGGGCTGCCGTTTTGGGGCTCAGTTTTTGGGGGGCCGTTTTTAGGGCTCAGTTTTTGGGGCTCAGTTTTTGGGATGCCGGTTTGGGGGTTCAGTTTTTGGGGCTCAGTTTTTGTGGTAGAGTTTTTGGGGGTGCCATTTTAAGGGCTCAGTTTTTGGGGTGCAGTTTTTGGGGTGCAGTTTTGGGGCTCAGTTTTTGGGGTCCCCCAGCGCTCGGAGCGGCAGCGGCTGTTCAAGGTGCAGTTTTTGGGGCTCAGTTTTTGGGGTGCAGTTTTTAGGGTTCAGTTTTTGGGGTTCCGTTTTTGGGATTCAGTTTTGGGGGCTCAGTTTTTGGGGCTCCGTTTTGGGGTTCAGTTTTTGGGGTTCAGTTTTTGGGGTCCCCCAGCGCTCGGAGCGGCAGCGGCTGTTCAAGGTGCAGTTTTTGGGGCTCAGTTTTTGGGGTGCAGTTTTTGGGGCTCAGTTTTTAGGGTGCAGTTTTTAGGGTGCAGTTTTTGGGGCTCAGTTTTTGGGGTTCCGTTTTGGGGCTCAGTTTTTGGGGCTCAGTTTTTGGGGTCTCCCAGCGCTCGGAGCGGCAGCGGCTGTTCAAGGTGCAGTTTTTGGGGCGCAGTTTTTGGGGTTCAGTTTGGAGTGCCAGTTTGGGGGCTCAGTTTTTGGGGTCCCCCAGCGCTCGGAGCAGCAGCGGCTGTTCAAGGTGCAGTTTTTGAGGTGCCGTTTTTGGGGTGCAGTTTTTGGGGTTCAGTTTCTGGGGTGCAGTTTTTGGGGTTCCGTTTTTGGGGCTCAGTTTTGGGGCTCAGTTTTTGGGGCTCAGTTTTTGGGGCTTCGTTTTGGGGCTCAGTTTTTGGGGTGCAGTTTTGGGGCGCAGTTTTGGGGGTTCAGTTTTTGGGGTCCCCCAGCGCTCGGAGCGGCAGCGGCTGTTCAAGGTGCAGTTTTTGGGGTTCAGTTGGTTCAGTTTTTGGGGTGCCGTTCTGGGGTTCCGTTTTTGGGGTTCCTTTTTTAGAGTTCAGTTTTTGGGGCTCAGTTTTTGGGGCTCAGTTTTGGGGGCTCCGTTTTGGGGTTCAGTTTTTGGGGCTCAGTTCTGGGGGCTCAGTTTTGGGGGCTCAGTTTTTGGGGTGCAGTTTTGGGGGTTCAGTTTTTGGGGTCCCCCAGCGCTCGGAGCGGCAGCGGCTGTTCAAGGTGCAGTTTTTAGGGTTCAGTTTTGGGGCTCAGTTTTTGGGGTGCAGTTTTTGGGGCTCAGTTTTTGGGGTTCAGTTTTTGGGGCTCAGTTTTGGGGGTTCCGTTTTTGGGGCTCAGTTTTTGGGGTCCCCCAGCGCTCGGAGCGGCAGCGGCTGTTCAAGGCGGCGGCCGAGAAGCACCAGCAGCTCTATCGCCTCGCCATGACCGGCGCCGGCATCGACCGCCACCTCTTCTGCCTCTACCTGATGTCGCGATACCTGGGCACCCAGAGCCCCTTCCTGGCCAAGGTCAGCGCGGGGGGACAGGGGACAGGGGACAGGGGGACACGGGGGGGACACGGGAGTGGGACAGGGACAGGGGACAGGGGACGGGGACACGGGGGAGGACGCAGGAGTGGGACAGGGACAGGGGACACGGGACACGGGAGTGGGACACGGGGAGGACAGGGGTCAGGGACAGGGGGACACGGGGGGGACACGGGAGAGGGGACAGGGACAGGGACATGGTACAGGAGACAGGGGACAGGGGGACAGGGGACGGGGACAGAGGGACAGGGGGACACGGGACAGGGACAGGGACAGGGGAGTGGGGCAGGGACACGGGACAGGGGACACGAGACATGGGAGTGGGACATGGGGGGGACATGGGAGAGGGGACAGGGGACATGGACAGGGGACACGGGACAGGTACAGGGACAGGGGACATGGACACGGAACAGGGACAGAGGGACAGGGGACACGGGACACGGACAGGGGACATGGACAGGGGACACGGGAGGGCCACGAGGGGGACAGGCGAGAGGACACACGGGGAGGAGCCTGCGGTGCCGTGGGACGCAGTGGGACACATTGGGGTGCCATGGGGAGCTATGGGGCACAGTGGGGCGCAGTGGGGCTCTATGGGGCGTTCTGGGGCGCAGTGGGGTGCCCTGGGGTGCCGTGGGGCACAGTGGGGTGCCATGGGGTGGCCATGGTGCGCTATGGGGCACAGTGGGGCTCTATGGGGTGCCATGGGGCGCAGTGGGGTGCCATGGGGCGCTGTGGGGCACAGTGGGGTGCTCTGGGATGCCGTGGGGCGCTATGGGGTGCTATGGGGTGGCCATGGGTTGCTATGGGGCACAGTGGGGTGCCGTGGGGCGCTATGGGGTGGCCATGGGTTGCTATGGGGCGCAGTGGGGTGCCATGGGGCGCTATGGGGTGCTATGGGGTGGCCATGAGGCTCTATGGGACACAGTGGGGTGCCATGGGGTGCCGTGGGGCTCTATGGGGCACAGTGGGGCGCTATGGGGCGCTATGGGGCGCAGTGGTGCGCTATGGGGTGGCCATGGGGCGCTATGGGGTGGCCATGGGGCTCTATGGGACACAGTGGGGCGCTATGGGGTGCCATGGGGCGCTATGGGGCACAGTGGGGCTCTATGGGGCGCAGTGGGGTGCCATGGGGCGCTATGGGGCACAGTGGGGCGCTCTGGGGCTCTCTGGGGCTCTATGGGGCTCTATGGGGCGCAGTGGGGTGCAGTGGGGTGCCATGGGGCTCTATGGGGCACAGTGGGACACAGTGGGGCTCTATGGGGCTCTATGGGGCACAGTGGGGCTCTATGGGGCACAGTGGGGCTCTATGGGGTGGCCATGGGGCACTATGGGGTGCCGTGGGGCGCAGTGGGGCGCTCTGGGGCGCAGTGGGGTGCAGCGAGCCGCCCCGCAGGTGCTGGCGGAGCCCTGGCGCCTCTCCACCAGCCAGACCCCGCAGCAGCAGCTCCGCATGTTCGACCTCGAGAAATTCCCGCAGCACGTCTCCAGCGGCGGCGGCTTCGGCCCCGTGAGCGCCGGGGGGGCTCCGGGGGGGCTCCGGGGGGGGGCAGGGGGGTCAACGGGGGTGGGCACTGGAGGGGCACCGGGGGGGCTCCGGGGGGGGGGCACTGGAGGGGCACCGGGGGGGAGCTCCGGGAGTGGTCCGGTGGGGGCACCGGGAGGGGGGCGGGAGGCACCGGGGGGGGCACCGGGAGGGGCACCGGGGGGCTGCGGGGGTCAACGGGGGGGGGGGGCACCGGGAGGGCTCTGGGGGGCACACGGGGGGCGCGGGGGGGCTCCGGTGGGGGCACCGGGGGGGAGTAGGGGGGGGCACCGGGGTGGGGGCGGGGGGGGGCAGGGAGGGCACCGGGAGGGGGGCGGGAGGCACCGGGGGGGGCACTGGGGGGCAGGGGGGGCACCTGAGGGGCACCAGGGGGGCGTGGGGGGGGCACCGGGAGGGGGGGCAGGGGGGCTGGAGGGGGGGGTCTGTGCCCCACACCGGGAGCCCCCAGCCCCACCTGGGTGACCTGCGAGGCTTCACCCCACAGACCGGGTGGGTGTCCCAGGTGCCCCCAGGTGGGTCTCAGGTGTCCCCAGGTGGGTCCCAGGTGCCCCCAGGTGGGTCCCAGGTGTGTCCCAGGTGCCCCCAGGTGGGTCTCAGGTGTCCCCAGGTGGCTCCCAGGTGGGTTTCAGCTGTCCCCAGGTGGGTCCCAGGTGGGTCCCAGGTGTCCCCAAGTGAGTCCCAGGTGCCCCCAGGTGGGTCCCAGGTGGGTCCCAGGTGGGCCCCAGGTGTCCCTGGGTGGGTCCCAGGTACCCGAGGTGGTTCCCACGTGGGTCTCAGGTGTCCCAGGTGTCCCCAGGTGGGTCCATGGTGTCCCCAGGTGGGTCCATGGTGTCCCCAGGTGCCCCCAGGTGGGCCCCAGGTGTCCCAGGCAAGTCCCAGGTGCCCAAGGTGGGCCCCAGGTCTCCCCAGGTGCCCCCAGGTGTCCCCAGGTGCCCCCAGGTGCCCCATGGCCCCCCCCGCCCCCCCCCGCAGGTGGCGGACGATGGGTACGGGGTGTCCTACATCATCGCCGGGGAGAACCTCATCACCTTCCACGTGTCCAGCAAGTTCTCCAGCCCCGAGACGGTGAGGGGGGCACGGGGGGGGCTCTCACTGTCCATGGGGTCACCTGGGGGGGTCACCTGAGGGGTCACCTGGGGGTCTGGGACAGTCCCTGACCCTGATCGTGACCCTGCTGGGAAGTGTCCCAGTCCCCTCCCCTGAGACCCCCACCCCACCCCAATCCCCTCTGTGGGACCCCCCATCCCAGCCCCCACTTTGGGACCCCCACCCCATCCCAATCCCATCCTCTGAGACCCCCACCCCATCCCAATCCCCTCTGTGGGACCCCACCCCATCCCAGCCCCCCCTTAGGGACCCTCACCCCATCCCAATCCCATCCTCTGAGACCCCCACCCCATCCCAATCCCCTCTGTGGGACCCCACCCCATCCCAGCCCCCCCTTAGGGACCCTCACCCCATCCCAATCCCATCCTCTGAGACCCCCACCCCATCCCAATCCCCTCTGTGGGACCCCACCCCATCCCAGCCCCCCCTTAGGGACCCTCACCCCATCCCAATCCCATCCTCTGAGACCCCCACCCCATCCCAGCCCCCCCGTGAGACCCCCACCCCATCCCAATCCCATCCTCTGGGACCCCTGCCCCATCCCAATCCCCTCTGTGAGACCCCCGCCCCATCCCAGCCCCCACTTTGGGACCTCCACCCCATCCCAATCCCATCCTCTGAGACCCCCATCCCAGCTCCCACTTTGGGACCCCCACCCCATCCCAGCCCTCCCGTGGGACCCCCCGCCCCCCTGGGGTCCCGCCCCTGCTGGGGGTCCCACAGCTCAGGGGGTGTCCCAGGGTCGGGACGGAGGGGGTCGGGTCTCACTTGGGGCGTTCAGGTCCCACTCGGGGGGTCCGGGTCCCACTCTGGGGGTCCGGGTCCCACTCTGGGGGGGGTCCGGGTCCCACTCTGGGGGTCCGGGTCTCGCTCTGGGGGTCCGGGTGCCCCTCTGGGGGTCCGGGTGCCTCTCGGGGGACTCCGGGTCCCACTCTGGGGGGTCCGGGTGCCCCTCTGGGGGTCCGGGTGCCCCTCTGGGGGGTCCGGGTCCCACTCTGGGGGTCCAGGTGCCCCTCTGGGGGTCCGGGCGGGCTCTGAGGGGGGCGCTGCCCGCAGGACTCGCAGCGTTTCGGCCGCAACATCCGCCAGGCCATGCTGGACATCGCGGGGCTCTTCGACAAACCCCCCCCCGCCGCCCCCGCCGCCGGGAAGTGACCGGGGGGGGGGACACAGGGCACCCCCGGGGGGCTCGGGAGGCACAGGGCACCCCCGGGGGGCTCGGGGGGCCGGGGGTCGCTGCCCTGGACCTGCTCGCAATAAAGGCTCTTGGTGTGACTGCGCTGTGCAGCCGGGTGGGAGAGCCGGGGTGTCCCTGGGGGGCTGCGTCCCTGGGGGGCTGCGTTTATGGGGGGGCTGCGTTTATGGGGGGCTGCGTCCCTGGGGGGCTGGGTCCAAGGGGTGCCAGGGCTGGGTCCAAGGGGGTTGCATCCATGGGGGGCTGGGTCCATTGGGTGCCAGGGCTGGGTCCAAGGGGTGCTGCATCCATGGGGGGCTGCATCTATGGGGGGCTGCATCCGTGGGGTGCCAGGGGTCCAAGGGGTACCCATGGGGAGCTGGGTCCCTGGGGGCCTGGGTCCCCTGGGGGGCTGCATCTGTGGGGTGCCAGGGCTGGGTCCAGGGGGTGCCCATGGGGGGCTGGGTCCCTAGGGGGCTGGGTCCAAGGGGGCTGCATCAGTGGGGGACTGCGTCCCTGGGGTGCCAGGGCTGGGTCCAGGGGGTGCCCATGGGGGGTCCCTGGGGGGCTGCATCCAAGGGGGGCTGGGTCCAAGGGGTGCCAGGGCTGGGTCCAAGGGGGGCTGCATCAGTGGGGGGCTGGGTCCAAAGGGTGCCAGGGCTGGGTCCAGGGGGTGCCCATGGGGGGCTGGGTCCCTGGGGGGCTGAGTCCCTGGGGGGCTGAGTTCCTGGGGGGCTGGGTCCAAGGGGGGCTAGGTCCAAGGGGGCTGCATCCATGGGGGGGCTGCGTCCGTGGGGTGCCAGGGCTGGGTCCAGGGGGGTGCCCATGGGGGGTCCCTGGGGGGCTGCATCCAAGGGGGGCTGTGTCCCTGGGGTGCCAGGGCTGGGTCCAAGGGGTGCTGCATCCAAGGGGTGCCCATGGGGGGCTGCATCTATGGGGGGCTGCGTCCAAGGGGTGCCAGGGCTGGGTCCAAGGGGGTTGCATCCATGGGGGGCTGCATCCGTGGGGGGCCCGGGCTGGGTCCAAGGGGTGCTGCATCCAAGGGGTGCCCATGGGGGGCTGCATCTATGGGGGGCTCCATCCAAGGGGTGCCAGGGCTGGGTCCAGGGGGTGTCCTCAGGGGGGCCCGGCGGGCACTGGTCCATCCAAAGCGCCGTGGCTGGGGCGGTGATCCCGCTGATCCGTGCCCAACTCCGGATCCGTGCCCGTCCTGGAGACCCGAGCCCATCCCCGGATCCGTGCCCACCCTCATCCCGCTGATCCATGCCCATCCCGGCCGATCCGTGCCAGTCCCGGAGACCCGAGCCCATCCCCGGATCCGTGCCCATCCTCGGGTCCCTGCCCAGCCCCATCCCAGTCATCTGTGCCAGTCCCGGGGACTGATCCGTGCCCATCCCTGGATCCGTGCCCGTCCCGGTGATTTCCATCCATCCCCGGATCCCCGCCTGTCCCCAGCCCTGTGCCCATCTCGCTGATCCGTGCCAGTCCCGGAGACCCGAGCCCATCCCGCTGATCCGAGCCCATCCCGGCCGATCCATGCCAGTTCCCGACCCCGTGCCCATCCCCATCCCCGGATCCGAGCCCATCCAGTTGATCCGTGCCCAGCCCGTGCCCATCCTGCCGATCCGTGCCAGTTCCCGGCCCGTGCCCATCCCCACCCCGCAGATCCGTGCCCACCCGTGCCCATCCCGGCCGATCCGTGCCAGTTCCTGGCCCCGTGCCCGTGCCCATCCCGCCGATCCGTGCCCATCTCACCAATCCGTGCCCATACCCCGCAGATCCGTGCCCACCCGTGCCCATCCCGGCCGATCCGTGCCAGTTCCCAGCCCGTGCCCATCCCCACCCCGCAGATCCGTGCCCACCCGTGCCCATCCCGGCCGATCCGTGCCAGTTCCCGGCCTGTGCCCATCCCCATCCCGCCGATCCGTGCCCATCTCACCTATCCGTGCCCACCCTTGCCGATCCGTGCCAGTTCCCGGCCCCGTGCCCACCCCGCCGCCGGTGACGGGGGTGCGCAGCGGGGCACGGCGGCACCGCCGGCTCCTGCGCAGAGCCCCTGGGCCGTGTCCGGGCTGGGGGTCGCCGCGCCCCGGGTGGCACCGAGCTGGCACCGAGCTGGCACCGTCCCCTCCCTCCCCCGCCGCCACCGCCCGCAGCCGCCCGGCGCCGCCAGCCCGGAGCCACCGACGGGCGAGGGGCCAGGCCGGGCACGGGGACAGGGACAGGGACACCCCCGGGAGAGGGGACAGACCGGGCACGAGGACAGGGACAGCCCCGAGAGAGGGGACAGGGACAGGGGACAGCCCGGGAGAGGGGACAGGGGCTGGGGACAAGGACAGGGGACAGCCCGGGAGAGGGGACAGGGGCTGGGGACAGCCCGGGAGAGGGGACAGGGGCTGGGGACAAGGACAGGGACACCCCCGAGAGAGGGGACAGGGGCTGGGGACAAGGACAAGGGACAGCCCGGGAGAGGGGACAGGCCGGGGACAGGGACTGGGGACAGCCCGGAGAGTGACACGGGACACTCCGGGAGAGGGGACAGGGGCTGGGGACAAGGGCAGGGGACACTCCGGGAGAGGGGACAGGCCGGGGACAGGGACTGGGGACAGCCCGGAGAGTGACACAGGACACTCCGGGAGAGGGGACAGGGACAGGGTACAGCCCGGACAGGGGCAGGGGACACTCCGGGAGAGGGTCCAGGCCGGGCACGGGGACAGGGACACCCCCGGGAGAGGGGACAGGGACAGGGGACAACCCGGGAGAGTGACACGGGACACTCCGGGAGAGGGGACAGACTGGAGACAGGGACAGGGGACAGTCCGGGAGAAGAGCCAGGCCGGGGACGGCGACAGAGACCGCTCCCCCCTCTCGGGCATCCCCCCGCCCGGGGAGCGTCCCGCGGTGTCACTGTCACCCCCTGGCACCGACACCCACCTCGGTGTCCCCTGTCCCCACCCCAGGGCTCGGCCCCACGGCCGGGGGGGTCTCGGGGCCTGGGTGCCGTGGGGACCGCGGGGTCACCGCCGGCTGCTGGCTGGGACCCCGGACCCACGGTGGCCGTCAGTGTCCCTCTGTCCCTCTGTCCGTGTCCCTCGGTCCGTGTCCCTCTGTCCCTCTGCCCGTGTCCCTCGGTCCGTGTCCCTCGGTCCGTGTCCCTCTGTCCATGTCCCTCTGTCCCTCTGTCCGTGTCCCTCTGTCCCTCGGTCCGTGTCCCTCGGTCCGTGTCTCTCGGTCCGTGTCCCTCTGTCCCTCTGTCCGTGTCCCTCTGTCCCTCAGTCCCTGTCCCTCAGTCTGTGTCCCTCAGTCTGTCCCTCTGTCCGTGTCCCTCGGTCCGTGTCCGCCGCAGGGGCGGCTGCTCCCCCTCCCTTATCAGACCCCTTATCGATCAATCAATCAATCAATCAATCAATCCCTTATCAGGCCCCTTATCTGGCCGCACCCCAGCCCGGCACCCCCGGCACGGCCACCCGCCCCCACTCAGGGCTGGGGGCACCCCCCGGGGCTGGCCCCTGTCCCTCCTGTCCCTCCTGTCCCCCCTGTCCCTTCTGTCCCCTCCTGTCCCCTCTGTCCCTCCTGTCCCTCCTGTCCCCTCCTGTCCCCTCTGTCCCCTCCTGTCCCCTCTGTCCCCTCTGTCCCCTCTGTCCCCTCCTGTCCCCTCCTGTCCCCTCTGTCCCCTCTGTCCCCTCTGTCCCCTCCTGTCCCCTCCTGTCCTCCCCTGTCCCCCCTGTCCCCCCTGTCCCCTCTGTCCCCTCTGTCCCCTCCTGTCCCCTCCTGTCCCTCCTGTCCCCTTTGTCCCTCCTGTCCCTTCTGTCCCTTCTGTCCCCTCCTGTCCCCTCCTGTCCCTCCTGTCCCCCCCCGTGCTCCCTGCCCCCTCCTGTCCCCTCTGTCCCCTCCTGTCCCCGCCGTGCCCCCTCCCAGCTCGGTGCCACCCCGGGGGGGCTCACCCGGAGCTGTCACCGCCCCCCCAGACCAGGGGGGTGACCCCAGAACCCCTCAGGGACCCCCGGCCGCTGTCACCGCGCCCCCGGCGGTGCCCCCGGGGGTCTCAATCACCGGTGCCACCGGTGCCACCAGTGTCACCAGTGCCTGTCACCGGTGCCACCGGTGCCACCCGTCCCTTTGATGCGGTGCCAGCGGCTCCACGCGCGGCTGCTCCGGGCCCGCCCCCCGTCACCGCCCGGGGCCATAAAAGCGCCCGGGGGTCCCTGCCCCGCTCAGCCGCGACCGGAGCTCGGAGGTGCCGGGGTGGGGGGGGGGGGCCGGGGGTGCTGGGGGGCGTCCTGGGGGTGTTGGAGGTGCTGGGGGTGGTCTTGGGGGTTTCGGGGGTGCTGGGACGGGGCGTGTGTTGGAGGTGCTGGGGGTCCTGGGGGGGCGCGGGGGTGCTGGAGATGGTCTTGGGGGTGCTGGGGAGGGTCCTTGGGGTGCTGGGGGGCGTTCTGGATGTGCTGAGGTGGGGGTCCTGGAGGTGCTGGGGGTCCTGGGGGGTGCCAGGGGTGCTGGAGATGGTCCTGGGAGTCTGAGGGGCGTCCTGGAGGTGTTGGGGTGGGGGTCCTGGGGGCCCTGGGGGTGCTGGGGGAGGGGTCTTGGGGGTGCTGGGGGGGGCCAGGGGTGCTGGGGAGGGTTCTGGGGGTGCTGGGGGGCCCGAGGGTGCTGGGGAGGGTCCTGGGGGTGTGGGGGGTACTAAGGGGGGGCGTGTCTTGGGGGTGCTGGGGGTGCTGGGAGGCCCGGGGGTGCTGGGGGTGGTCTTGGGGGTACTGGAGAGGGTCCTGGGGGTGCTGGGGTGGGGGTCCTGGGGGCGCTGGAAGAGGTGATGGGGTGGGAGGAGCTGGGTGCAGGGGCAGGATGGGTGCTGGGGCGGGGGTGGGTGCCCGGCCGCCCCCCGCAGCCCCCCGCAGCCCCCCGCCCCCCGTTGCAGGCAGGGTGAGGATGGGTCCCGCCGCCTTCCTGGGGCTCTGCCTGCTGGGCTGCCTGCTGCTGCCCCCCGGCCCGCCGGGTGAGACCCCCAAACCGAGCCCTGAGACCCCAAACTGAACCCTGAGACCCCCAAACCGCCCCCTCCCCTCCTTCTGCTCCCCCAGCCCCCCAGCCCCCCAAACAACCCCACCCCCCTTCGTGGACCCGGCTCTGGGGGGGGACTGGTGGTGATGACCCCCCTGTCCCCCCCCGAGGGTCTCCCAGTGACCCCCCCGTCCCCTCCCCAGTGACCCCCCTGTCCCCCCCCGGGGGTGGCAGTGACCCCCCTGTCCCCTCCCAGGGGTCTTCCAGTGACCTCCCTGTCCCCTTCAGGGGTGGCAGTGACCCCCCTGTCCCCTCCCGGGGGTCTCCCAGTGACCTCCCTGTTCCCCCCCAGGGTTGCAGTGACACCCCTGTCCCCTCTCGTCCCCGCCCCAGTGACCCCCTGTCCCTCCCTGTCCCCCCTCAGTGACCCCCCCTGTCCCCCCTCGGGTGTCTCCCAGTGACCCCCCTGTCCCCTCCAGGGGTGGCAGTGACACCTCTGTCCCCTCCCGGGTGTCTCCCAATGATCCCCCTTGTCCCCCCCGGGGGGTCTCCCAATGACCCCCCTGTCCCCCCCCCCCAGTGACCCCTCTGTCCCCCCCCCCCCCAGTGACCCCTCTGTCCCCCCCCCCCCCAGTGATCCCTCTGTCCCCTCCCGGGGGTGGCAGTGACACCTCTGTCCCCTCCCGGGTGTCTCCCAATGACCCCCTTGTCCCCCCCAGGGGTCTCCCAATGATCCCCCTGTCCCCCCCAGTCCCCCCCCCAAGTGACCCCCCCTGTCCCCCCCCCAGGCGCCGAGGCCACCCGCTGTCCCCGCGGCTGGCTGTCCTTCCAGGGTCACTGCTACGGCTACATCGGGCAGCAGCTCAGCTGGAGGAAGGCCGAGGTGGGTGCGGGGGTTTTTAGGGTGAGGAGGGGTCTCGGGGATCCCCCCCCACCGGGACCCCCCCTCCCCGGACGTGTGGCTGTCCCCAGGCGTGGTGCCAGGCCCGCGGCGGGGGGCACCTGGCCTCGCTGCAGAGCCCCGAGGAGCACCGGGCGCTCGCCGCCTTCCTGGCGCGGCGGCCGCGGGGCCGCGGGGAGGAGGAGGAGGAGGAGGAAGAGGAGAAGGAGCGGGAGCGGGAGAAGGAGAAGGGGAGGAGCGTCTGGATCGGGCTGCAGCGGCGGGTGCGTGGCCGGCGGCGGTGGCACCTGGGTGACACCTGTGTGACACTTGAGTGACACCTGTGTGACACCTGTGTGACACCTGTGTGGCCTACCTGTCCCAGTCCTCCCCTGTGTGATACCTGTGTGACCCCTGTGTGACACCTGTGACCCCTGTGTGACCCCTGCCTGCCACTTCTCGGTGTCCCATCCCGGTGTCCCCTGCCTGTCCCCTGCCGACAGTGCCACCTGTCTGCTGAGTGTGCTGTCACCTGTCCCCCGTGTCACCTGTGTCCCCTGTGTCCCCTGTGTCCCCTGTGTCCCCTGTGTCACTCCTGTTTCCCCTGTGACCCCCGTGTCCCCAGTGTCACCCGTGTCCCCCATGTCCCCTGTCCCCTGGGTGTCCCCAGTGTCCCCTGTCCCCCCTGTGTCCCCAGTGTCCCCTGTGTCCCCAGTGTCCCCGGTGTCCCCGGTGTCACCGGTGTCCCTCTGCTGTCACAGCGCCAGGGCTGGCTCTGGGCTGACGGGTCCCCGCGGCTCTACTGGGCCTGGGAGGGGGACGATGGCCCCAAGGGACACGACGGCCTCAGGGGACACGATGGCCTCAGGGGACACCCCTGCGTCGCCCTGGAGGACTCGGCAGGTGAGGGGGGACAGGGTGGGGACAGCGGCTTGGGGACAATGGCCTGGGGACAGCAGCTTGGGGACAATGGCCTGGGGACAGTGGCTTGGGGACAGCGGCTTGGGGACAGTGGCTTGGGGACAGCAGCTTGGGGACAACGGCTTGGGGACAGTGGCCTGGGGACAGTGGCCTGGGGACAGTGGCTTGGGGACAATGGCCTGGGGACAGTGGCTTGGGGACAGTCCTGTGCCACACTGGGGGACTCAGCTGGTGAGGGGAGCCGAGGGTCGGGGGTGCTCAGGGAGGGACAGGGAGGGGACACGGAGGGGACAAGGAGGGGACAGAGAGGGGACAGAGGGACAGAGGGATGGGGAGGGACAGGAGGGGACAGAGAGGGATGGGGAGGAACAGGAGGGGACAGGAGGTGTCCGGGAGGGACAGGAGGTCTCAGGGGGTGTCCGGGGGTCTCCCGGAGTGTCCCCGGTGTCCCCAGTGCCAGCCCCGTTGTCCCCGCAGGGTTCATGGCCTGGGAGGGCGAGGCCTGCGGGGAGCGCAAACCCTTCATCTGCAAAGTCCCGGCTTAGGGGGGCCCGGGGCGCCCCCGCTGCGGCCCCCCCGGCTCCGGGGCCTGACCCCCGCCCTGCACCCTGAACCCCAAAACCCGGCCCTGACCCCAAACCCCAATCCCTACTCCTGATCGTGCCCCAAATCCCACAGCCTGCCCCCGAAACCCCAAACCCCAAACCCTGCTCCCCATCCCGCCCCTGCTGTGCTGCCCCCCAAATCTCACAATCTGCCCCCCCAAATCCCACAGCCTGCCCCTGAAATCCCAAACCCCCTGCCCAGACCCCAAACCCCGCTCCCCATCCCGCCGCTGCTGTGCTTCCCCCCAAATCCCAAATCCTGCCCCCCGCCCCTCCCCCCCAAATCCCACAGCCTGCCCCTGAACCCAAAATCCCAGCCCAGACCCCAAACCCTGGGCCCAGACCCCGATCCCTGCTCCCTGTTGTGCTGTCCCCCCTCAAATCTCACATCTTGTCCCCCAAATCCTGTCCCCCAAATCCCAAATCTTGTCCCCCAAAACCCAAAACGCCCATCCCAGACCCCAATCCCTACTCCCCATCCCGCCGCTGCTGTGCTGCCCCCCGAATCCCAAATCCTGTCCCCCAAATCACAAATCCTGTCCCCCACATCCTGCCCCCCAAATCCCAAATCCTGTCCCCCAAATCCCAAATCCTGTCCCCCAAAACCCCACCCCCCTGCCCCACATTCCGCCCCCCATCCCTGTGTCCCACCCCCCTCACCCCAATCCCACCTCCAGCCCCCCCAGCCCCACATGTCGCCCCCCACCCCAAACCCATCCTGCACCCCAATTCCTGCCCCCCCCGCACCCCAATTCCCCGAGCCACCCCACACGGGGACCCCCCAATAAAGGCACCGAAGCACCGGGACCCCCCCGTGTCCCTTGGCTGTCTCTGCGCCCCACGGGTGACACCCACGGGGGGACAGGGACCCCCGGCCCCACACGGCCCCACAGCTCCCACGGGATGGAGGGGGCACGGCCAGAGGGGTCCCCAGGACAGGGGGGACCCCAAGGGAAGGGGTGACCCCACAAGAGAAGGGGTGACCCCAAAAGGGATGACCCCAAAACGGCTGACCCCAAGAGATGGGATGTCCCCAAGGGATGGGGTGACCCCAAAAGAAGGGGTGACCCCAAGGGATGGGGTGACCCCAAGAGAAGGGGTGACCCCAAGAGAAGGGATGACCCCAAAACGGCTGACCCCAAGGGATGGGATGTCCCCAGGACAGAGGTGTCCCCAAGAGAAAGAGTGTCCCCAAAAGAGGGAGTGACCCAAAGGGATGGGATGTCCCCAAGCTAAGGGTTGACCCCAAAGGGAGTGACCCCAAGGGATGGGGTGACCCCAAAAGAAGGGTGACCCCAAGGGATGGAGTGTCCCCAGGACAGAAGTGTCCCCATGCTAAGGGGTGACCCCAAAAGGAGTGACCCCAAGGGATGGGATGTCCCCAGGACAGAGGTGTCCCCAAGAGAAAGAGTGACCCCAAAAGAGGGAGTGACCCCAAGGGATAGGGTGTCCCCAGGACAGAAGTGACCCCAAAAGAAGGAGTGACCCCAAGGGATGGGGTGTCCCCAAGAGAAGGGGTGACCCCAGGACAGAAGTGACCCCAAGAAAAGGAGTGACCCCAAAAAGAAGTGACCTCAAGGGATAGGGTGTCCCCAGGACAGAAGTGTCCCTAAAAGAAGGAGTGACCCCAAAAGAAGGAGTGACCCAAAGGGATGGGGTGTCCCCAGGACAGAAGTGACCCCAAGAGAAGGAGTGACCCCAAAAGGAGTGACCCCAAGGGATAGGGTGTCCCTAGGACAGAAGTGACCCCAAAAGGAGTGACCCCAAAAGAAGGAGTGACCCCAGAGGGATGGGGTGTCCCCAGGACAGAGGTGACCCCAGGACAGAGGTGTCCCCAAGAGAAAGAGTGTCCCCAGGACAGAAGTGTCCCTAAAAGAAGGAGTGACCCCAAAAGGAGTGACCCCAAGGGATGGGGTGTCCCCAGGAGAAGGGGTGACCCCCGGACAGAGGGGTCCCCAGGACAGGGGTGTCCCCAAGAGAAGGGGTGACCCCAAGGGATGAGGTGTCCCCAGGACAGAAGTGCCCCCAAGCTAAGGAGTGACCCCAAAGGGAGTGTCCCCAAGAGAAGGAGTGACCTCAGGACAGAGGTGTCCCCAGGACAGAGGTGTCCCCAAGAGAAAGAGTGACCCCAGGACAGAGGTGTCCCCAAGAGAAAGAGTGACCTCAGGACAGAGGTGTCCCCAGGACAGAGGTGTCCCCAAGAGAAGGGGTGTCCCCAAGGCAGCCCCTGGGGGTCTCGGCCAGTTCCTGTGTCCCTGTGCCCCCCGTATCCCCCTGCCCCCACATCCCCATGAGCCCCTCGATGTCCCCCCACATCCCCCTGTCACCCCCATCACCCTGTGTCCCCCTGTCCCCCACTGTCCCCGTGTCCCCTCCTGTCCCTGTGCTCCTGTGTCTCCGTGTCCCTCCTGTCCTCTCCCTGGGGCCTGGGGGGGTCACACACGGGGTTATGGGGTCACATATGGGGTTCAGGGGTCACATACGGGGTTCAGGGGTCACATATGGGGTTAGGGGGGGTCACATATGGGGTTATGGGGTCACATATGGGGTTCAGGGGGTCACATGGGGTTAGGGGGGTCACATATGGGGTTATGGGGTCACATATGGGGTTCCGGGGGTCACATATGGGGTTAGGGGGGTCATATATGGGGTTCAGGGGTCACATACGGGGTTCAGGGGGTCACATACGGGGTCCAGGGGTCACATATGGGCTTCAGGGTGTCACATACGGGGTTGGGGGGTCACATACGGGGTTCAGGGGGTCACATATAGGATACGGGGGGTGCATCCCTGGGGTGCTGCATCTATGGGGTGGCAGGGCTGTACCCATGGGGTGCATTTTTGGGGTGTGTTTAATCCACGGGGTGCATTTTTGGGATGGATTTATGGGTGAATCCATGGGGACCATTTTTGGGGTGTATCCGTGGGCTGTGTTTAATCCATGGGGTGCATTTTTGGGATGGATCCAGGGGGTGTGTTTAATCCATGGGGTGTGGTTTTGGGGTGTGTTTTATCCACGGGGTGCATTTTTGGGATGGATTTATGGGTTAATCCACGGGGACCATTTTTGGGGTGTATCCACGGGGTGTGTTTTTGGGGTGTGTTTAATCCATGGGGTGCATTTTTTGGATGGATTTATGGTTTAATCCATGGGGTGGGTTTTTGGGGTGTATCCGTGGGGTGTGTTAATCCATGGGGTGCGTTTTTGGATTGGATCCATGGGGTGTATTTTTGGGGTGTACCCAAGGGGTGTGTTTTTGGGGTGTGTTTAATCCATGGGGTGCATTTTTTGGATGGATTTATGGTTTAATCCATGGGGTGGGTTTTTGGGATGGATCCAGGGGGTGTGTTTAATCCATGGGGTGAGTTTTTGGGGTGTGTTTTATCCACGGGGTGCATTTTTGGGATGGATTTATGGGTGAATCCATGGGGTGTATTTTTGGGGTGTACCCAAGGGGTGTGTTTTTGGGGTGTGTTTAATCCATGGGGTGCATTTTTTGGATGGATTTATGGGTTAATCCATGGGGTGTGTTTCATCCGTGGGGTGTGTTTTATCCATGGGGTGGATTTTTGCATTTTTGGGATGGATTTATGGGTTAATCCATGGGGTGCATTTTTGGGGTGTGTTTTATCCATGGGGTGCCGGGCTGTATTTTTGGGGTGTGTTTTATCCACGGGGTGCATTTCTGGGGTCTGTCCCATCCATGGGGTGCCGGGCTGTATTTTTGGGGTGTGTTTTATCCATGGGGTGCATTTCTGGGGTCTGTCCCATCCATGGGGTGCCGGGCTGTATTTTTGGGGTGTGTTTTATCCATGGGGTGCATTTTTGGGGTCTGTCCCATCCACGGGGTGCCGGGCTGGCTCCGCGGCGCTCCCCGCCCTCCTCCCCGGGCTCTGTCGCCGTTGTCACCCCGGGGTGCCGAGCGCGGGGGGAGCGCCCGGAGCCCTGGAACCCCGCGGCCATTGTGACACCACGGCCACCACCGCCGCCACCACCGCCACCCGCGGCCCCGCCGGGTCACTTTTGTCACCACGGCGCCGCCGCCACCACCGCACGCCGGCGCCGCTGCTGCCACCCCGTCCCCCCAGGGCACCCACAGCTCCCTCCGAGGGCACCTCCGGGGACGCTGAGGAAGGGAGCGGCACCCCCCGCATGTCCAACGACGGCTGGGTGGGCCCCTGGAGACCCCACCGGCCGCGGGTGCCCGTCCAGACCCGGTTCGTCACGCCCGGGCCCCAGTACACGCTCCCCGGGATGGGTGAGTGCGGGGCGGCGGCGTGGGGAGGGTGGGCACCGGAGCCCGGAGAGGGAGGGGGGTGGTCCGGGGTCTCACCGAGCCCCTCCGCTTCCCCAGGCTACGAGCAGCGCGACCCCTCCAGCCGCCGCCCCCCCGCCTACAGCTTCGGGCTGAAGCTGGGGAGCCCCGAGCAGCCGCGCTCCCCCGGCCCGCAGTACCTGGTGCCCCCCGGTTCCACCGCGCGGGGCCGGGACCGCGTCCCCGGCTTCACCTTGGGCGGCCGCCCCCGAGAGCGGCGGCTCAGCGACACACCTGGGCCAGGTGAGTGAGGGAGGGAGGGAGGGAGGGAGTGAGGGAGGGAGGGGCGGGTGGGCAGCGCCCGGAGCTGAGCCCCGCTGGGTCCTTGCAGCGCACTACGCCCCGGAGCTCGCCACCAGGGTCACCCTGCCCTCCGTCCCCACCTTCTCCCTGAAGTCCCGCGGCCGCACCGAGAAACCCGCGCAGACGCCAGGTGAGGCAGGGGGTGTGCCGGGACCCCCGCGTCCCCCCGGGGCTGGGACCCCGACATCACACCGGGGCTGGGACCCCCAACATCCCAACGGGGCTGGGACCCCAACATCACACCGGGGCTGGGACCCCAACATCACACCTGGGCCGGGACCCCCACATCCCCCCGGGGCTGGGACTCCCATTATTGTACCAGGGCTGGGACCCCCAACATCACACCTGGGCTGGGACCCCATTATCCTACCAGGGCTGGGACCCCAACATCCCAACGGGGCAGGTGCCCCATTAACTCACCAGGGCTGGGACCCCCATTATTGTACCAGGGCTGGGACTCCAACATCACACCTGGGCTGGGACCCCCATTAACTCACCTGGGCTGGGACCCCCATTAACCCACCAGGGCTGGGACACCAACATCACACCAGGGCTGGCACCCCCAACATCCCAATAGGGCTGGGACCCCAACATCACACCTGGGTTAGGACCCCCTAATCTCCTCCGGGGCTGGACTGGGACCCCCATCTCCTCCTCGGGCTGGGACCCCCATCCCCCTGGGCCAGACCGGGCTCCCCAGCCCACCCCAGCTGGGCTGAGCCCCCCAGCACCCCGGGGCTGAGCCTTCCCTCCCCAACCGCGGGAGGGTGAAGCCCCCCGGTGCCCCCCCTGAGCCGTGTCCCCCACCCCAGGCCCTGCCAGCTACCGGCTGCCGGCCGTGATGGGCCCCCGGCAGGTGACCAAAGCGTCGGCCCCGCAGTTCTCCTTCACCGGGAGAGGCACCAGCATCTTCGACGACAAGAAAAAGGTGGGGGCTGCTGGGCCGGGGGATCGGGGGGCTCGGGGACTGCGGGGCTGGGGGGCTGTGGGCCGGGGGGCTGGGGGGCTGGGGGATCAGGTGCAAAGCGACTGGGGGGCTGCGGGGCTGGGATTTGGGGCAGCAGGGGCCTGAGGGGCTGGGGTGCCAAGGGTGTGGGGTGCCAGGGTCTGGGGGGCTGGGGTGCCAGGGGCCTGGGGGTTTGGGGTGCCAAGGGTGTGGGGTGCCAGGGTCTGGGGGGCTGGGGTGCCAGGGGCCCGGGGGTTTGGGGTGCCAAGGGTGTGGGGTGCCAGGGTTGGGGTGCCAAGGGTGTGGGGTATTGGGGTCCCAGGGTGTTGGGATGCCAAGGGTATGGGGTACCAGGGTCTGGGGGCTTGGGTTGCCAGGGGCCCGAGGGGTTGGGATGCCAAGGTTGTGGGGTAGCAGGGACTTGGGGGCTTAGAGTGCCAAGGGTGAGGGGTTTTGGGGTCCCAGGAGCTTGGGGTGCCAAGGGTGTGGGTATTGGGGTCCCAGGAGGTCAGGATGCCAAGGGTATGAGGTGCCAGGGTTGGGGTGCCAAGGTTTTGGGGTGCAAGGGTCTGGGGGGGTTGAGGTGCCAAGGGTGTGGGGTGTCAGGGCTCTGTGGGTTGGGGTGCCAAGGATGTGGGGTGTCAGGGTCTGGGGGTTTGGGGTGCCAAGGGTATGGGGTGCAGGGGGTCCGGGCACCAGGGTGTGGGGTACCGGAGTCCAGGGGGTCGCACCAGCCGCCCGTGTCCCCGCAGACCCCAGGCCCCAGCAACTACAGAACCGTGGACACCAACGTGTACATGGAGCGGGCCCCCCGCTGCACCATGGCCGGGAGGAGCCGCCCCGCCCCGACCTCCAACACCCCCGGCCCCAGCGACTACAACCCCAAGGAGGTGAGCGGGGACGGGGATGGGGATGGGGAAGGCGACAGGGACAGGGGACGGGGGGATGGGGACGAGGCTGGGGGACAGGGACAGGGCTGGGGGACAGGGCTGGGGGACAGGAACAGGGCTGGGGAAGGCGACAGGGACAGGGGACGGGGGGATGGGGACAGGGCTGGGGACAGGGCCAGGGACAGGTCTGGGGGATGGGGACGGGACTGGGGGACAGGGACAGGGCTGGGGAAGGGGACAGGGGACAGGGACAGGGGGATGGGGACGGGCTGGGGGACAGGGACAGGGCTGGGGACAGGGCCAGGGCTCAGGGACGGGGACAGGGACGGGGCTGGGGACAGGGACAGGGATGAGGACAGGGACAGGTCTGGGGGATGGGGACAGGGACAGGGGGATGGGGACGGGACTGGGGGACAGGGTTGGGGGACAGGGACACAGGGACAGGGCTGGGGGGACAGGGCAGGGGGATGGGGGCAGGGACACGGGACAGGGACAGGGCTGGGAACGGGGACAGGACTGGGGGACAGGGACAGGGACGGGGACAGGGCTGGGGGACGGGGACAGGGATGGGGACAGGGCTGGGGGATGGGGACAGGGACAGGGACAGGGGACAGGGACGGGGACAGGGCTGGGGGACGGGGCAGCCACAGCCCCTCACCCCCGCACCGCCTCCCTCTGTCCCCCCGCAGGAGCAGAAGCAAGGACAGACCTTCGGCATCCGCTACTCGGAAGCTGTGGTCCCCGTGATGGACTCGCGCCCGTAGGGGAGCGGGGACGTGGGGTGACACTGCCAGCCTGTGACAAACACGAACTGCAGCAGCAGCAGCAGCAGCAGCAGCTCCTCGCTCTCCTTCTGTCGCCCTGCGTCCCACGGGGGGGTGGGGGGGGGGGTGGGGGGCTCCCCCAAAACCGCCCTTTGCGCATCCCGAGGGAGACCCCGCAGAGGCCACAGAGGGGGGACCCCGTGGTGGGGTGGGGACGTGCCAGGGGTGAGGGAGGTGCTGCCAACTTGGTGCCTGCTCCAGTCCCATCCCGTCCCATGGATCCCATGGATCCCATCCCATGGATCCCATCCCATGGATCCCATCTGATCCCATGGATCCATCCCATCCCATCCCATCCCATCCCATCCCATCCCATCCCATCCCATCCCATCCCATCCCATCCCATTCCATCCCATGGATCCCATCTCATCCTATGGATTCATCCCATCCCATCCCATGGATCCCATCCCATCCCATCCCATCCCATCCCATGGATCCCATCCCATCGATCCCACCCCACCCAGGACCCCATGGGGGGCTCTGGGGACACCGAGCAGGGAGGGGACACGCCTCAGCACCGTGCCTTGGGGACACCCCCGCCCTGTGGGATCTGTGGGGTGGGGAGTGGTCCCTGGCAGGGCAGAGCCCCCGGGCACCCCCTGCGAGCATCCACGGCGAGCGAGGGACCCGGGTGGGGGCCACCCCCCGTGCCACCCCCCCGTGTCACCCCCGTGTCCCCTCCCGCCGCGGCCTCTCCCGTGCCCCCCGCTCGTTGCCCCGGGCTCAGAGTCCAGCGGGCACCGGGCACGGGGCCAGGCCGGGCCGGGCACGGGCACGGGCAGGTCCCGGCAGCGCCGCGGGAGGCGCGGCCCTGCGGGAACCGGGCGCGGCCCGGCGGGCTCGGGGTGACGGCGCTTGAGCAACCGGGGCGCGGCCGGGCGGGCTCGGGGGTCACCGCTGCCACTTGTGGGGTGTCACCGCTGCCACCGCGGGGTGTCACCGCCGCCACACCGCGGTACCGGCCGGCCCAAACCGCTGTCACCGCGGGGCCCGCTGTCCGGGACAGGGATGGAGGCGCCCACCCCTCTCCCGACCCTGATCCGCAAGAAGCGGGACGGGGAGCGCCTGGAGGACGCCGAGATCCGGAGCTTCGTGCGCGGCGTCACCGAGGGCACGGCACAGCAGGGACAGATCGGTGCGGAGGGGACAGACACCCTGGGGGCTGGGGGGGACACGGCTGGGGACGTGGGGACACCCCGGGGTCCTGGGGTGAGGGACACGGCCGGGGACATGGGGACACCCCGGGACACCGGGCGGGTCTGGGGGGGACACGGCCGGGGACACCCTGGGACACCCCGGGACACTCCGGAGGTCTGGGAGGGGACACGGCCGGGGACGTGGGGACACCCTGGGGGGCTGGGGGTGGGGACACGGCCGGGGACACCTCGGGACACCTCGGGACACCCCGGGGGTCTGGGGGGGGACACAGTCGGGGACATGGGGACACCTCGGGACACCCCGGGACACCACGGGGGTCTGGGAGGGGACACGGCCGGGGACGTGGGGACACCCCGGGACACCGGGCGGGTCTGGGGGGGACACGGGCGGGGACACCCTGGGACACCCCGGGACACTCCGGAGGTCTGGGAGGGGACACGGCCGGGGACGTGGGGACACCCTGGGGGGCTGGGGGTGGGGACACGGCCGGGGACACCTCGGGACACCTCGGGACACCCCGGGGGTCTGGGGGGGGACACAGTCGGGGACGTGGGGACACCCCGGGACACCTCGGGGGCCTGAGGGCGGGGGGGACACGGCCGGGGACATGGGGACACCTTGGGACACCCCGGGACACCACGGGGGTCTGGGAGGGGACACGGCCGGGGACGTGGGGACACCCCGGGACACCGGGTGGGTCTGGGGGGGACACGGGCGGGGACACCCCGGGACACCCCGGGGGGCTGGGGTTGGGGGACACGGCCGGGGACATGGGGACACCTCGGGACACCCTGGGACACCCCGGGGGTCTGGGAGGGGACACGGCCGGGGACGTGGGGACACCCCGGGGGTCTGGGGGCGGGGGGGACACGGCTGGGGGGTGACACGGGCACAGGGGGACACCGCGGGGTCCCAGCGGTGGCAGGGACAGCGAGGGAAAGCCGGGGGGTGCCGGGGGGGGGTCCCGGGCAGGGGACACGGCTGGGGGAGCACCCTGGGAGGACAGGAGAGGGACCCGGGGACATGAGCGGGGACACAGCTGCGGTGGCTTCTGGGGGGGGGGGCAGAGGGGGTCCCGGGGAGGGCACTGAGGTGGCCCCGCGTGTCCCCAGGTGCCATGCTGGTGGCATCCGGCTGCGGGGCAGGCTGGGGACAGGGGAGGACACTGGGGAGGTGACACGGCCACTGGTGTCACCCACCGCAGGTGCCATGCTGATGGCTGTGGGGCACATTGGGGACAGGGGATGGCACCAGGGAGGTGACACAGCCACTGGTGTCACCGCAGGTGCCATGCTGATGGCCGTGGGGCAGGCTGGGGACAGGGGATGGCACCAGGGAGGTGACACGGCCATTGTCACCGCAGGTGCCATGCTGATGGCTGTGGGGCACATTGGGGACAGGGGAGGACACTGGGGAGGTGACACGGCCATTGTCACTGCAGGTGCCATGCTGATGGCTGTGGGGCACATTGGGGACAGGGGAGGACACTGGGGAGGTGACACGGCCATTGTCACCGCAGGTGCCATGCTGATGGCTGTGGGGCACATTGGGGACAGGGGAGGACACTGGGGAGGTGACACGGCCATTGTCACTGCAGGTGCCATGCTGATGGCCATCCCGCTGTGGGACACGTTGGGGACATGGGATGGCATTGGGGAGGTGACAAGGCCGGTGTCACCAGAGGTGCCATCCCGGTGCCATCTTGCTGTGGGGCAGGCTGGGGACAGGGGATGGCACCAGGAGGTGACACGGCCATTGTCACCGCAGGTGCCATGCTGATGGCTGTGGGGCAGGCTGGGGACAGGGGATGACACCAGGAGGTGACACGGCCACTCGTGTCACCGCAGGTGCCATGCTGATGGCTGTGGGGCACATTGGGGACAGGGGATGGCACCAGGAGGTGACACGGCCATTGGTGTCACCGCAGGTGCCATGCTGATGGCTGTGGGGCACATTGGGGACAGGGGATGGCACTGGGGAGGTGACACAGCCATTGTCACTGCAGGTGCCATGCTGGTGGCCGTGGGGCAGGCTGGGGACAGGGGATGGCACCAGGAGGTGACACAGCCACTGGTGTCACCGCAGGTGCCATGCTGATGGCTGTGGGGCAGGCTGGGGACAGGGGATGGCACCAGGGAGGTGACACGGCCATTGTCACCACAGGTGCCATGCTGGTGGCTGTGGGGCAGGCTGGGGACAGGGGATGGCACCAGGAGGTGACACAGCCATTGTCACCGCAGGTGCCATGCTGATGGCTGTGGGGCACATTGGGAACAGGGGATGGCACCGGGGAGGTGACATGAGGCTGATGTCACCGCAGGTGCCATGCTGATGGCTGTGGGGCAGGCTGGGGACAGGGGATGGCACCAGGAGGTGACACGGCCATTGTCACTGCAGGTGCCATGCTGGTGGCTGTGGGGCACATTGGGGACAGGGGATGGCACCAGGAGGTGACACGGCCATTGGTGTCACCGCAGGTGCCATGCTGATGGCTGTGGGGCACATTGGGGACAGGGGATGGCACCAGGAGGTGACACAGCCATTGTCACCGCAGGTGCCATGCTGATGGCCATCCGGCTGCGGGGCATGGGCCCCGGGTGAGACGCTGGCACTGACCCAGGCCATGGCCACCTCCGGCCGGACGCTGGCCTGGCCGCCCGCCTGGCACGGGCTGCTGGTGGACAAGCACTCCACGGGTGGCGTTGGGGACAAGGTCAGCCTGGCGCTGGCCCCCGCGCTGGCCGCCTGCGGCTGCAAGGTGAGGGGCACCCGGGGGTGGCCAGGGGACATGAGGGGGGTCCCCAAATCCCCTTTGCCCACCTGTGCCCCCCCGGCAGGTGCCCATGATCAGCGGGCGCGGGCTGGGCCACACCGGGGGCACCCTGGACAAGCTGGAGGCCATCCCGGGGTTCCGCGTGTCCCAGAGCCCCGAGGAGGTGACAGGCGGGGACACCGCGGGCAGCCACACCCCCCGCGGGGACCGGCCTCGGGGACAGCGGGGCTGCGGAGGGGGGGACAGTGGGGTGGGGATGGGGTGGCGATGGGGTGATGATGGGGTGACAATGGGGTGACAGTGGGGGTGATGATGGGGCGACAGTGGGGTGACAATGGGGGTGACAGTGCAGTGACAATGGGGTGACAGGGGATGGCAGTGGGGTGGGGATGGTGTGGCAATGGGGTGACAATGGGGTGACAGTGGGGTGACAGTGGGGGTGATGATGGGGTAACAGTGGGGGTGATGATGGGGTGACAATGGGATGACAGTGGGGTGACAGTGCAGTGACAATGGGGTGACAGGGGATGGCAGTGGGGTGGGGATGGGGTGGCAATGGGGTGACAGTGGGGTGACAATGGGGTGACAATGGGTTGATGATGGGGTGATGATGGGGTGACAGTGGGGTGACAGTGGGGTGACAATGGGGTCCGAAGTGGGGGGATGTCACTGGGGCACTGATGGGGTTCAGGTGCCAATGGGTTGTGGGGTCCCAAAGGGTGCAGGAGAAGATGTGGGGTGCCCATGGGGTGCCCTGGGGGTGTCCATGGGGTGCCAGTGGGGTGCTGGCAGGGTGGCAGGGGGTTGTGGGGTGTCCTTGGGGTGCTGATGTGTCTGAAGGGGAGGGGTGGGTGCGGATGGGGTGCCCGTGAGTTTGGGGGTGCCAATGGCCAGGGTCAGTGGGGTGTCTGTGGGGTGCCAATGGGGTGCCAATGGGGTGCCAATGGGGTGTCAATGGGGTGCCTATGGGGTGTCAATGGGATAACAGTGGGTGTCTGTGGGTGTCAATGGGTGCCAGTGGGGTGCCAGTGGGGTGTCTATGGGTGTCAATGGTGTCAATGGGGTATCTATGGGGTGTCAGTGGGATACCAATGGGGTGCCCCCGGGGTGTCAATGGGGTGTCAGTGGGATAACAGTGGGTGTCAATGGGGTATCTATGGGGTGGCCCGGGATGTCAGTGGGGTGTCAATGGGGTGGCAGTGGGGTGCCCCCGGGGTGTCGATGGGGTGTCAATGGGGTGCCCCCGGGGTGTCGATGGGTGTCAATGGGATGCCCCCGGGGTGTCAATGGGGTATCTATGGGGTGCCCCCGGGGTATCTATGGGGTGCCCCCGGGGTGCCAATGGGGTGCCAATGGGGTGTCAATGGGGTGCCAATGGGGTGTCAATGGGGTGCCAATGGGGTGTCAATGGGGTATCTATGGGTTGCCCCGGTGTGTCAATGGGGTGTCAATGGGGTGCCCCGGGGTGCCAATGGCTGCCCCGTTGCCCGCAGATGCAGCAGATCCTGGCGCGGGTGGGCTGCTGCATCGTGGGCCAGAGCGCCGAGCTGGTCCCGCCGACCGGGTGCTCTACGGGCTGCGCGACGTCACGGCCACCGTGGACAGCCTGCCGCTGATCACCGGTACGGGCCGGGGGGCGCGGGGGGCGCGGGCGGGGAGGGGGCACAGGAGGTGACCCCTGCCCCGTTCCGCCGGCACAGCCTCCATCCTCAGCAAGAAGGCGGCGGAGCGGCTCTCGGCGCTGGTGCTCGATGTCAAGTTCGGGGAGGCGGCTCTGTACCCCACGCAGGAGAGCGCGCGGGAGCTGGCGCGGAGTCTGGTGACACCGCGGGACCCCCGGGACCCCTGCCCGCTGTCCCTGCCCGCTGTCCCTGTCCCTGCCCTTTGTCCCGGGCCCTTCCCGCTGTCCCTGCTCCTGTCCCTGCCCGCTCTTCGTGTCCCTGCTCCTGTACCTGCTGCTGGCTGCCCGTGTCCCCACGTGTCCCGTCCTGTCCCTTGTCCCCACGTGTCGCCACCCCTGCCCTCTGTCCCTTCCCACTGTCCCTGCCCGCTGTCCCTTGTCCCTGCTCGTCCCCTGTCCCTGTCCCCACCTGTGGCCACCCCTGCCCTCTGTCCCTTCCCATTGTCCCCGCCTGTTGCCCCTCGTCCCTGTCCTCCCTCCCACTGCCCCTGCCTGTCCCTGTCCCCAGGTGTCCCCAGACCTGCCCGCTGTCCCTGTCCCTGCCGGTCCCTGTCCCCAGGTGTCCCCAGCCCTGCCCTCTGTCCCTTGTCCCTGCCGGTCCCTGTCCCCAGGTGTCCCCAGCCCTGCCCACTGTCCCCGCCTGTTGTCCCTGTCCCTGCTCACCCTTGTCCCCGCTGTCCCTTCCCTGCTCGTCCCCTGTGCCCAGGTGTCCCCAGCCCCGCCCACTGTCCCTGTCCCTGCCTGTCCCTGTCCCCAGGTGTCCCCAGCCCTGCCCACTGTCCCTTGTCCCTGGCCGCTGTCCCTTGTCCCTGTCCTCCCTCCCACTGCCCCTGCCTGTCCCTGTCCCTGCTGGTCCCCTGTCCCCAGGTGTCCCCAGCCTTGCCCACTGTCCCCTGTCCCCAGGTGTCCCCAGCCCCGCCCACTGTCCCTGCTCACTGTCCCTGCCCGCTGTCCCTTGTCCCTGCTGGTCCCCTGTCCCCAGGTGTCCCCAGCCCTGCCCTCTGTCCCTGTCCCTGCCTGTCCCTGTCCCCAGGTGTCCCCAGCCCTGCCCTCTGTCCCTGTCCCTGCCTGTCCCTGTCCCCAGGTGTCCCCACTGTCCCCGCCCACTGTCCCCGTCCCCGCGCAGGTGGAGGTGGGCGCGCACCTGGGCATCCGCACGGCGGCCGTGCTGAGCCGCATGGAGCAGCCGCTGGGCCGCGCCGTGGGCAACGCGCTGGAGGTGCTGGAGGCGCTGGAGTGCCTCGGGGGGGGCGGGCCCCCCGACCTGCGGCACCTGGTCACCGCCCTGGGTGCGTGGGGCACGCGGGGACACGGGGGGGACACGGGGGGGACACGGGGGGGACACAGAGGGGACACGGGGGGACAAGGGAGGGAGGTGCTGTGACACCTGGACGCGGCCCTGGGTGGGTGGGACACGGGGGGGAGACAGGAGGGACACAGGGGGGACACGGCGGGGGGACGGGAGGGAGGTGTTCCCCCCGACCTGCGGCACCTGGTCACGGCCCTGGGTGGGGGGGACACGGGGGGGACAAGGAGGGAGGTGTTCCCCTCGACCCTCGACCTGCGGCAGGGTTTGGGGTCCCAGCCCGTGTCCCGGTTCGGGGAGCAGGCGGGATGGAGCAGGGGGGCTGTGGGGCGGTGCCGGGGGTCCCAGCCCGTGTCCCAGGTGGGGCAGGGGGGCTGGGGGCTCTCTCGGGGGTCCCAGCCCGTGCCCCGGGTGGGGCTGGGGCTGTGCCGGGGGTCCCATGCCGCCCCCCCGCAGGCGGGGTGCTGCTGTGGCAGTGCGGGATGGCCGCGGGGCCCGAGCGGGGCAGCGAGCGCCTGGCGCGGGCTCTGGACGATGGCTCCGCGCTGCGAACCTTCGAGGCCATGCTGGGGGCGCAGGGGGTGCCCCCCGACACCGCCCGCAGCCTCTGCGCCGGGACCCCCGCCCAGCGCCGCCAACTCCTGGAGAGGCCAAGGTCTGCGAGGAGCTGCCCGCGCCGCGGGAAGGTCAGGGGGGACCCCCGCCCCAAACCCCAAAGCCCCCCCAGCCCAAACCCCGCACCCCAAACCCTGCACCCCAAACCTCCCCCAGCCCAAACCCTGCACCCCAAACCCCGCACCCCAAACCTCCCCCAGCCCAAACCCCAAACCCCAAACCCCAACCCCCCCAGCCCAAACCCTGCACCCCAAACCCCGCACCCCAAATTCCCCAACTCAAACCCCGCACCCCAAACCCTGCACCCCAAACCCCCCACCCCAAACCCCAACCCCCCCCAGCCCAAACCCCCCCGCATTCCAAACCCCGCACCCCAAACCCTGCATCACAAACCCTCCACCCCAAAGCCCCCAGCTCAAACCCCGCACCCCAAACCCTGCACCTCAAAGCCCCCGCCCAAACCCCCCCCACCCCAACCCCCCAGCCCAAACCCCGCACCCCAACCCCCCAGCTCAAACCCTGCACCCCAAACCCCGCACCCCAGACCCCGCACCCTCCCCTCACCCCGCATCCCCCCGGGGGGCTGAGGGTCCCCCCCAGCCCCACTGTCCCCGTCCTCCCCCATCCCCTTCCCTCCCCCCGCCCCCTCCCCCCGGGCTGCTCAGGGCCCCCCTGGATGATTCCCCCCCACCCTGGGAGCCCTCACTGCACCCCCCTGCCCCCCATCCTCCCTGCTTGGGGGTCCCCCAACCCCCCCCCCCGCCCCATACCCCGCGCCCCTGATCCCTGATCCCCAATCCCGTGTTCGGGGGGTCCCCAAACCCCCCCTGCCCCACGCCCCCGGGCTGTCCCCGCCGTGTCCCCGCGTTCAGGGTTGGGGTCCCCCCGGCATGTCCCTGCCCCTCCCATTCTCCTGCCGGCTTGGGGGGGGGGTTGGGGTGGGGGGGTGGGGGGCTCTCCCTCGTGCCCCCCCCATGTCCCTGACGGCCCCACATTGGGGATCCCCGCCGTGTTCCTGTCCACCCCCCCCCGTGTCCCCGTTCCCCCCACGTCCCTGTCCCCCCCCGTGTCCCTGTCCCTCCCATGTCCCTGTCCCCCCCCCATGTCCCTGTCCCCCCCCCATGTCCCTGTCCCCCCCCCATGTCCCTGTCCCCCCCTGATCCCCATTTCCCCCCTGACCCCCATGTCCCTGTCCCCCCCCATGTCCCTGTCCCCCCCTGATCCCCATTTCCCCCCTGACCCCCATGTCCCTGTCCCCCCCCATGTCCCTGTCCCCCTCCATGTCCCTGTCCCTCCCCATGTCCCCATTCCCCCCCATGTCCCTGTCCCCCTCCATGTCCCTGTCCTCCCCATGTCCCCATTCCCCCCCATGTCCCTGTCCCCCCCTGACCCCCCCGGTTCCCCCCCAGGCTGGGTGCAGCGGGTGCGGGCGCTGCCGCTGGCGCGGGTCCTGCACGGCCTGGGCGCGGGCCGGGCGCGGGCCGGGGACCCCGTCAACCCGCGCGTGGGGGCCGAGCTGCTGGTGGGCACCGGGCAGCACCTGCGGGCAGGTGAGGGGGGGGCTCCGGGACCCCCGGCCACACCCCAATGAGCGCCCCCGGGTCCCCCTCCCCAGAGCGAGGGGATGCGCCCCCCTGTGGGGGGGGTGTGGGGGGATCGGAGACCCCCGGGGACCCCCCTCAGATATGGGGGGATGGGGGGATCAGAGCCCCCCGGTGACCCCCGTGCCCCCCCCCTCAGATGTGGGGGGATGGGGGGATCAGAGCCCCCCGGTGACCCCCGTGCCCCCCCTCAGATGTGGGGGGATGGGGGGATCAGAGCCCCCCGGTGACCCCCGTGCCCCCCCCCTCAGATGTGGGGGGATGGGGGGATCAGAGCCCCCCGGTGACCCCCGTGCCCCCCCTCAGATGTGGGGGGATGGGGGGATCAGAGCCCCCCGGTGACCCCGTGCCCCCCCTCAGATGTGGGGGGATGGGGGGATCAGAGCCCCCCGGTGACCCCCGTGCCCCCCCTCAGATATGGGGGGGGTCAGAGCCCCCCGGTGACCCCCGTGCCCCCCCCCAGGCCAGCCCTGGCTGCGGCTGCACCACGAGGGGTCTCTGGACGCGGAGGGGCGGCGGGAGCTGCAGGGCGCGCTGTGCCTGGGCCCGGAGCCCCCCCGGGACCCGCCGCCGCTGGTGGCCGAGACCATCGTGCCCTCGGGAGCCGAGCCCGGGCCGTGCCGGGACTCACAATAAACCGCAATGTCGCGATATCGGGGCCGTGTCGCGATTCGCGCCCCCCCACCCCGGGTCTGAGGGGGTGCGGCGCCACCTAGTGGTGGGAGCGAGGAGTGCGCTGAGGCGGCCACGCCCCTTCATATTGACCACGCCCCCTCATATTGACCACGCCCCTCCCGTTGCGACCACGCCCACACACCGTCTTTGTTATTATAGGCCACGCCCCATTTATTTTGTTGTCCCGCCCCTTCCCCGCCGTGGCCCCGCCCCCTCAGTGTATTTCCGGTTCCGGCGGCTGCGCCGCGGGGGCGCTCCGGGCGGGAGCGGCGGCGGCCGGGCCGCGGGGGGGTCACAGGGCAAAGGTCAAAGGTCAGTGAGGACCGGGCAGCGCGGGGGGAGCTGAGGGGTCAAGGGGCGGTGAAGGGGCAGAGTTGGGGGGTCCGGGGTAGAGCAGGGACAGGGGTGGGGGGGAGGGGTGGGGGCCAGGGGTCGCAGGGGTCAGGGGGGCACTTGGGGGGGGCAGGGGCGGGGGGGCCGAGGGCAGCAGGGGGGGTGGAATGAGGGGTCAGGGGGCACTTGGGGGACAGGGGTGGGGTGGGCCGAGGGCAGCAGGACACAGGGTGGGGGTCAGGGGGCATTTGGGGGACAGAGTGGGGGGGCTCCAAGGACGTCGGGAGGGGTGGGCTGAGGGGTCAGGGGGGCATTTGGGGCAAAGAGTGAGGGGCTCCAAGCGCATCAGGACACAGGGTGGGGGGCAAGAAGCGTTCGGGGAGCAGAGTTGGGGGGCTCCAAGAGCATCAGGAGGGGCGGGATGAGGGGGCAGGGGGCATTTGGGGACAGGGGTGGGGGGTCCAAGGACATAGAGAGGGGTCAGGGGGCATTTAGGGAACAGACTGAGGGGGCTCCAAGGACATCGGGAGGGGTCAGGGGGCATTTGGGGAACAGAGCGGGGGTCTCCAGGCGCATCACGGGGGCTCAGCGACCACTCGGGGCTCGGCACCGGGGCCAAACCCACCCCTGACACCCCCTCCTCCCTTTCTCCCTCCGCGCAGCCCCCGCCATGCTGCGCTCCCTGCGGCCCCTGCAGCACCTGTGCGCTCCTCACCTCTGCTCTCCTCACCTGTGCGCTCCTCACCTGTGCGCTCCTCACCTGTGCCCGCCTCACCTGTGCGCGCCTCACCTGTGCGCGCCCCGCCGCCGCCTCTCCTCTCCGCGCGGTTCCCCGGCTCTGCCGCTCCCTCACCGGCTGTTGATCGCGGCGGTAGCGGCGGGCGCGGCGGCGGCGGGCTGGCTTTACCTGCGGCGGCAGAAGGAGCGGCAGCGCCGCGCCCGCCGCCTGCGGGAGCTGCGCGCTCTGTCCCTGAGCCAGGGCGACTTCCAGCTGCGCGACACCGCGGGCACCCCGCGGCGCAAATCGGATTTCCTGGGCAGCTGGGTGCTGCTGTACTTCGGCTTCACGCACTGCCCCGACGTGTGTCCCGAGCAGCTGGAGCGGCTGAGCCGCGCCCTGCAGCTGCTGGAGCGGGATCCGGCGCTGCCGCCGCTGCAGCCGCTGTTCGTGACGGTGGATCCCGGGCGGGACGGGCCGGCCGAGCTGGCGCGGTACCTGCGGGAGTTCCACCCGCGCCTGCTGGGGCTGACGGGCACGGAGGGCCAGGTGAAGGAGGCGGCGGCGGCGTTCAGGGTGTACCTGAGCGTGGGGCCGCGCGACGCCGACGGGGATTACCTGGTGGATCACTCGGTGCTGACCTTCCTGCTGGACCCCGAGGGCGTGCTCAGGGACTGCTACGGCCGCTCGGGCACGGCCGAGGAGATGGCCACGAGCGTCAGGGGGCACATGGGCAGCTACGGCGCGGGGGCTGCTCCCGGTGCCCCCAGCCCCGCTGCCCCCCGTGCCCCCACTGCCCCCAGCCCCGGTGCTCCCGGTGCCCCCCCAGGGGAATAAACGGAGCAGATACCCCGAGCCTGAGTGGGGAATGTGGTGATTTGGGGGGGGGACAGGTGGGCAGTGACCTGTCCCAGGTGTGTCATCACGTGATGGGGAGGTGACCCCCCCCCAGATGTGTCCCATGGGGAGGGACAGGTGAGCAGTGACCCCCACCCAGGTGCGTCACGTGACAGGGAGGTGACCCCCCAGGTGTGTCACAGGGGGAAGAAGGGACAGGTGAGCAGTGACCTGTCCCAGATGTGTCCCATGGGGAGGGACAGGTGAGCAGTGACCCACAGGTGTGAGTGACCTGCAGGTGTGTCACATGGCGGGGGGGGGGGGGGTGGGGACAGGTGGGCAGTGACTCCCAGGTGTGTCCTATGGGGAGGGGCAGGTAAGCAGTGACCTGTCCCAGGTGGGTCACACTGGGGGTAGGGACAGCTGACAGCCCCCAGGTGTGTCTGGTGGGAGAGGGACCAGGTGAGTAGTGACTTCTCAGGTGTGTCCTGTGAGGGGTGTCACGTGATGGGGAGGTGACACCCCCCCTAGGTGTGTCACATGGGGAGGGACAGGTGGGCAGTGACCCCCAGGTGTGTCCTGTGGGGAGGGACAGAGCCCACACCTTGCAGGGGTGTGACATGGGGAGGGACAGGTGAGCACTGACCCCCAGGTGTGTCACATGGGGGGAGGGACGGCTGACAGCCCCCAGGTGTGTCCTGTGGGGAGGGACAGGTGGGCAGTGACCTGTCCCAGGTGTGTCCCATGGGGAAGGACAGGTAAGCGGTGACCCCCCCCAGGAGTGTCACAGGGGGTGAGGGCAGGTGGGCAGTGACCTCCTCAGGTGTGTCACGTGAGGGGGAGGTGACTCCCAGGTGTGTCCCATGGGGAGGGACAGGGGAGCAGTGACCTGTCCCAGGTGTGTCCTGTGAGGGGGAGAGACAGAGGCCACACCTTGCAGGGGTGTGACATGGGGAGGGGCAGGTGGGCAGTGACCCACAGGTGGGCAGTGACCCACAGGTGTGTCACAGGGGAAAGAAGGGACAGGTAAGCAGTGACCTGTCCCAGGTGGGTCACACTGGGGGTAGGGACAGGTGACAGCCCCCCAGGTGTGTCTTGTGGGGTGGGGGGACAGGTGAGCAGTGCCCCCCAGGTGTGTCAGATGGGGGGAGGGACACCTGCCAGCCCCCAGGTGTGACCCACGGGGCGGGGGGCTCTGTGTAGGTGTGTGAAGCGACCCCCCCCCACCCCTGCATCTCCCCAGACCCCTCCCCAAAAGGAGCGAGACAGAGGGTGGGTGGGCAGAGGGACCCCCCCAGAGCCTCCCCCACCCCCTGCAGCCCCCCAGGGCCCCTCCCCATGCCTGGGGGTCCCTGTGCAGGTGACTGAAGTGACCCCCCCACCCCCTGTAACCCCCCATGGCTGGGGGGGGGGTCCCTGTGGAGGTGACTGAAGCGACCCCACCCCTGCAGCCCCCCAAACCCCCTCCTCACGGTTGGGGGTCCCTGTGCAGGTGAAGTGACCCCCCCCACCCCTGCAGCTCCCCAAGCCCCCTTCCCATCACTGGGGGCGTCCCTGTGCAGGTGAGGGGGGGTCCCTTTGCAGGTAACTGATGTGACCCCCCCCAACCCCTGTAGCCCCCCAAGCCCCCTCCCCATTGCTGGGGGTCCCTGTGCAGGTAACTGAAGTGACCACCCCCCACCCCCTGTAGCCCCCAAATCCTCTCCCCATCACTGGGGGGGGGTCCCTGTACAGGTGAGGGGGGGTCCCTGTGCAGGTGACTGAAGCCACCCCCACCCCCTGCAGCCCCCCAGACCCCCTCCCCATCGCTGGGGGGGTCCCTGTGCAGGTGAGGGGGGGTCCCTGTGCAGGTGACTGAAGTGACCCCCACCCCCAATCATCCATCCCCTAGAGAAGAGGCTCTCCCTCGCTCAGCCAGGCCGGGGGGTGTTTATTATTTGGGGCGGGGGGGTTCATTATTTGGGGCGGGGGTCTCTCTGGGAGGGCAGCTGGAAGCTCTGGAACCTCTCGTGGGCCGGGCGGGCCGGCAGCAGCCGCAGCCGCGCCGTGTCCAGCGCCGCCTCCAGCCCCGCGCCCTGCGCCAGCTCCACCTCCCCGTCGTTGGCCTGGGGAGGGGGCGGGAGCTGGGGGGGGGCACAGGGACCCCTCCCCAGCTCAGGGAACCTCCCCAGCTCAGGGACCCCTCCCCAGCTCAGGGAACCCCTCCCCAGCTCAGGGACCCCTCCCCAGCCCAGGGACCCCTCCCCAGCCCAGGGAACACCCCCCAGCCCAGGGAACCCCCAAAACAGAGACCACCCCCCAGCCCAGAGACCACCCAGCCCAGGGTCCCCTCCCCAGCTCAGGGAACCCCCCCCCCCAGGCCAGAGACCCCAGCCCAGGGAGCCTCCCCAGCCCAGGGAGCCCCCAAAACAGAGACCACCCCCCCCAGACCAGGGAACCCAGGGACTCCCCGCAGCCGAGGGACCCCCCCAGCTCAGAGAGCCCCCCCAGCCCAGCGAACCCCCTCCAGCCCAAGGAGCGCCCCCAGCCCAAGGAACCTGCCAAGCCCAGAGACCCTGCCCCAGCTCAAGGACCCCCCAGCCAAAGACCCCCCACCCCAGGCCAGAGAACCCCCCCCAGCCCAAGGAACCCCCCCAGCCCAGAGACCACCCAGCCCGGAGAGCCCCCCCAGCCCAGGGAACCTGCCAAGCCCAGGGAGCCCCCCAGCCCAGAGACCCTCACCAGCCCAGAGACCCCCCCCCCCCAGCCAAGGAACTCCCCCAGCCCAGAGAACCCAGCCCAGGGAGCCCCCCCCAGCCCAGAGACCCCCTCCCCAGGCCAGAGCCCCTCCAGCCCAGAGAACGCCCCCAGCCCAAGGAGCCCCCACCAGCCCAGAGACCCCCCCCCCAGCCAAGGAACCCCTCCAGCCCAGAGCAGCCCCCAGCCCAGGGAACCTGAACCACCCCCTAGCCCAGGGAAACCCCCCATCTCAGACCCCCACCCCCAGCCCAGAGACACCCCCCCCACCCAGAGACCCTGCCCCAGCCCAGGGACTCCCCCCAGTTCAGGGACTCCCGAGCCCAGAGACCCCTCCCAGCCCAGGGAGCCCCCCCAGCCCAGAGCCCCTCACCAGCCCAGAGACCCCCACCTCCCAGCCCAGGGAACCCAGCACAAAGCCCCCTCAAGCCCAGAGACCCCCCAGCCCAGGGAACCCCCCCAGCCAAGGAACTCCCCCAGCCCAGAGACCCCCCCAGCCCAGGGAACCCAGCCCAGAGCTCCCCAAGCCCAGAGACCACCCAGCCCAAGGAGCTCCCCCAGCCCAGGGAACCCCCAGGCCAGAGAGCCCCCCCCAGCCAAGGAAGCCCCCCCAGCCCAGAGACCCCCCAGGCCAGAGAGCCCACTCCAGCCCAGGATAACGCCCCCCAGCCCAGGGACCCCCCCCGCCCCAGCCAAGGAAGCCCCCCAGCCCAGAGACCCGCCAGCCCAGGGAACCTGCCAAGCCCAGAGACCCCTCCCCAGCCCAAGGAGCCCCCCCAGTCCAGGAAGCCCCCCCAGCCCAGAGCCCCCCACCATCCCAGAGACCGCCCCCCCAGCCAAGGAACCTCTCAAGCCCAGAGACCCCCCCAGCCAAGGAACTCCCCCAGCCCAGAGAACCCTGCCCAGGGAGCCCCCCCAGCCCAGAGACCTTACCCCAGCCCAGGGAACCCAGCACAAAGCCCCCTCAAGCCCAGAGACCCCCCAGCCCAGGGAACCCCCCCCATCCCAAGACCTCCCCCCAGCCCAGGAAACCCAGAAACGCCCCCATCCCAGGGAGCACCCCCCCCATAGCAGCCCCCACATTGCAGCCCCCACATTCCAGCCCTGCCTCCATTCCAGACCCCCCCAGGGCCCCCCCATGGCAGCCCCCCCCACCCATTGCAGCCCCCCCACCCATGGCAGCCCCCCCCCGGCAGCCCCCCGGGCCGTACCAGCTGCAGCGAGGCCAGCAGGTGCCGGCACACCTCGAACGGGGGCTGCCCGGCCACCAGGCTGGCCAGGGAGTGCCAGCGGCCCGGCCGGCACCGCTGCACCAGGGACTGACCGTAGGCACGGACACTGAACGGGCCACGGCACTCCTGGGGACACAGAGGGGACAGGGGAGTGACACTGAGTGACACTGAGGGACAGGGAGTGACACTGAGTGACACTGAACGGGGCACGGCACTCCTGGGGGACAGGGACAGGGACACTGAGTGACACTGAGTGACACAGAGTGACACTGAACGGGGCACGGCACTCCTGGGGACACAGAGGGACACTGAGTGACACTGAACGGGCCACGGCACTCCTGGGGACAGGGACAGGGACACTGAGGGACACTGAGGGACAGGGAGTGACACTGAGTAACACTGAGTGACACTGAGTGACACTGAACAGGGCACGGCACTCCTGGGGACAGGGACAGGGAGTGACACTGAGTGACATTGAGTGACACTGAACGGGGCACGGCACTCCTGGGGACACAGAGGGACACTGAGGGACAGGGAGTGACACTGAACGGGGCACGGACACTGAACGGGGCACGGCACTCCTGGGGACAGGGACAGGGACACTGAGGGACACGGAGTGACACTGAGTGACACTGAGTGACACTGAATGGGGCACGGACACTGAACGGGGCATGGCCCTCCTGGGGACACAGAGTGACACTGAGTGACACTGAACGGGGCCCGGCCCTCCTGGGGACAGCGAGGGGACAGGGAGTGACCCTGAGTGACACTGAATGGGGCCCGGCTTGGCAGGGGACAGGGACAGGGTGGGGACAGGGTGTGCTCTGGTGTGGGCAGGGGGCTCAGGGGGGCAGGTACAGGGGGCTCAGGTGAGAGCAGAGTGGGGCAGTGGGGCTCAGGGGGCACCAGGGCCCTGCCAGCCCCCTGCCCACCCCGGGGGTCCCAGCCCATCCCCAGGGGTCCCAGCCCATCCCTGGGGGTCCCAGCCCATTGTGGGGGTCCCAGCCCCCCGGGGTCCGTGCCTGCTCGTGCAGCAGCGGCTCCACGCGCTCCTCCCAGAGGCGGATGCGCTGGGACAGCTCCGTCTCCTGGGCAAACCTCTGCGAGCTGGCCATGAACAGCTCCTGGGGGGCAGCGGGGAGTGGGGACACCCTGAGCGCCCTGGGGACACCCCGAGTGCCCTGGGGACACCCCTGGCACTGCTGGGGACACCCTGAGCGCCCTGGGGACACCCTGAGCCTGCTGGGGACACCCTGAGCCCCCTGGGACCACCCCGAGTGCCCTGGGGACACCCTGGCACTGCTGGGGACACCCTGGCACTGCTGGGGACACCCTGAGCCCCCTGGGGACACCCTGAGAGCCCTGGGGACACCCTGAGCGCCCTGGGGACACCCTGAGCCCCCTGGGACCACCCTGAGCGCCCTGGGGACACCCTGAGCCCCTTGGGACCACCCTGAGCGCCCTGGGGACACCCTGAGCGCCCTGGGGACACCCCCTGAGCCTGCTGGGGACACCCTGACCCCCTGGGGTCCCCCCCAGCCCCCTGGGGACACCCCCAACCCTTCTGGGGACACCCTGAGTGCCCTGGGGACACCCTGAGCGCCCTGGGGACACCCCTGACCCCCCTGGGGACACCCTGACCCTCCTGGGGACACCCCTGACCCTCCTGGGACCACCCCAGACCCCCCTGGGGACACCCCTGGCACTCCTGGGGACACCCCTGCCCCCCAGAGTCCCCCTCTCACCCCCCTGAATCCCCCCCAGACCCTCCTGGGACCACCCTGACCCCCCCCGGGGTCCCCCCCAGCAGCACCCACCACGTTCCTGCGCACCAGCTCCTCGTAGCCGGGCTCGGGGGGCTCTGTGGGACAAGGGGGTCACCAGAGGGGTGGGGGAGGGGAGGACAGCACCCAGCCCCCGCTGTGGGGGGCACGGGGGACCCTCGGGGGCAGGGGGGGGCAGGGGGGGTCAGCAGCTCACCCAGGGATCCGTCCCCCAGCTCCTCCGGGGCCTCGGGCTCCACGTCCTCGTGCTCCACAAAATCATCCTCTGCGGGGTGGGGACCCCCTGAGACCCCCCTGGGACCCCCTGAGTGCCCCCTGGGACCCCCTGGGACCCCCCTGAGACCCCCTCAGTGCCCCTTGGGACCCCCCCCCAACCTTCTGGGACCCCTTCAGTGCCCCCTGGGACCCCTCAGTGCTCCCTCAGTGCCCCTTGAGACCCCCTCAGAGCCCCTGAGACCCCCTGGGACCCCCTCAGTGCCCCTCAGTGCCCCCCTGAGACCCCCTCCAAACCTTCTAGGACCCCCTCAGTGTCCCCTGGGACCCCCTCAGAGCCCCTTGGGACCCCCCCCAACCTTGTGGGACCCCCAGGAGGGGAGGCAAGGCCCCCAGGGCGGGGGGATTTGGGGTCTGGGTTCCACACCTGCCCCCTCATCGCTGTCAGCCCCGCGCTCCTGCTCCTGCTCCGGCTCCCACGGCGGCTCCTGGGGGCAGCAGCAGCCCTGAGCCCCCCCTGAGCCCCCCCATGAGCCCCCCCGAGGGTGGGCAGGGGGTGCAGGAGCCCCCCCCCCGAGGGTGGGCAGGGGGTGCAGGAGCCCCCCCGAGGGTGGGCAGCCCCCCAGGTGAGCCCCCCGCCCGCTCACCGCCGGGCTCTGCAGCTTCCTGTGCCGGGCCAGGCGCTCCTTGAAGTGTCGCCAGTAGAGCAGCTCCAGGTCTGGGGGAGAGGAGGGGAGGGGGCTGGGACCCCCGGGGCAGAGACCACCCCAGAGAGCACCCCCCCAAAAACAGAGACCACCCCAGAGACCACCCACCCAGAGCAGAGACTGCCCCCTGAAAACAGAGACCGCCCCCCCAAAAACAGAGACCGCCCCCCAGAGCAGAGACCACCCCAGAGACCATCCCCCAGAGACCACCCCCCAGAAGAGAGACCACCCCCCAGAGCAGAGACTGCCCCCCAAAAACAGAGACCACCCCAGAGACCCACCCACCCAAAACAGAGACCACCCCTCAGAGCAGAGACCACCCAACAGAGACCACCCTCAGAACAGAGACTGCACCCTCAGAGCAGAGACCACCCCAGAGACCACCCCCCAAAAAAGACTGCCTCCCAAGAGCAGAGGACCACCCCCCAAAACAGAGACCACCCCCCCAGAGCAGTGACTGCACCCCCAGAGCAGAGACCACCCCCCAGAGCAGAGACCACCCCCCCAAAACAGCAACTGCCCCCCCAGAGCAGAGACCACCCCCCCAGGCCCTTCCCAGGCTCCCCTTGCCCAGTTTTGGGGTGCCCTCCCTGCCCCCCTGCAGGGCCCAGGTGACCCCCAGTTTTGGGGTGCCCCCCCAGCATCGGGGTGCCCTGCTCGTGCCCCCCTCACCTGCGAAGGTGGGCCCCCTCCTCCTGCTCCTCCTGCCCTCGGCGCCGCTGTTGTCTGGGGGGGGAGCAGAGCAGGAACCCCCCGTGGGTGGGGTGGGCACCCCAGGGTGGGGGGGAGGAAACCCCCTGAGCCCACCCAGGCCAGCCCCGCCCGTGTCCCCAGGTGCCACCTGCGCTGTCCCCTGTCCCCAGAGCACTCACAGGCTGCCGAGAACCATCTCATGAAGTCCTGCAGCTTCCTCGGGCCCCTCCTCTTCCTCTTGCCTCCCAGCACCTCCTCCAGGCCCTGTGGCACCAGGAAGGGCCGCCCTGCGGGGACACCGGGGACAACGGGTGACACCGGTGACACCGGGCACGCGGCCACCGCGGGGGCTGGCAAGGGGCACCTCTGGGTGTCCACTGTGGGGGTGGGAATGGGCCCAGATGGGACAGGGACACTTGGGGATGTGGCATGGGAATGACCCAAGGTGGGACAGGGACACTTGGGGATGTGGGGGCCAGGAGTGACCTTCTGTGGGGCTGGGGACACCAAGGGACACGGGGCCAGGAGTGACCCCAAGGGTTGGGGATACCAAGGGACACCTGGCCAGGAGTGACCCTCTGTGGGGCTGGGGACATTGAGGGACACCTGGCCAGGAGTGACCCCCTGTGGGGTTGGGGACACTGATGGACCCCTGGCCATGGAATGACCCCAGGAGTTGGGGACACCAAGGGATACCTGGTCAGGAGTGACCCCGGGGCTGGGGACACCGAGTGACCCCTCGCCATGGAATGACCCCAGGAGTTGGGGGCACCGATGGACACCTGGCCAGGAGTGACCCCCCAGGCCACCCCTGCTGTCCCTGCCCCCCCAGGCCCCCCCAGGTGCCCCCCATTTGCCCCCCGTACCTTTCCTGAAGGGTTTCTCCTCCGAGTCCCCGAAGGGGTCCAGACTCTGCCAGGGGTTGGGCTCCTCCTGGCACAGGGGGCAGGGGGGCTCTGGGGGGGCTCTGGGGTACCCCGGGGGGTCCCAGCCTGCCCCGATTTGGGGTCTCCCCAGCTCCAGTGCCCCCCCCACCCACCCCCCCTTACCTTGCTGTAGGGGTTTGGGGTCCTGCCTGGGGGGTCTCTCCCGCAGGATGTACCCCCGGGCCTGGGGCGTGCTCTGGGGGGGACAGAGGGGGACGGTGAGGGACGGGGGGGCAGGGAAGGGTGAGGGGCTGCAGGGGGGTCCAGGGAAGGGGTGGGGGGCTGCAGGGAAGGGTGGGGGGGGTCCAAAGGAAGGGGTGAGGGGCTGCAGGGAAGGAATGGGGGGGTTCAGGGGTCCAGGGAAGGAGCAAAGAGACTCCAGGGTTCCAGGGAAGGAGTGAGGGGTCCCAGGGCTCCAGGGAAGGAGTGGGGGGGCACCAGGGAAGGAGCAGGGGGATTCAGGGGTCCAGGGAAGGTGAGGGGCTCCAGGGAAGGAGCAGGGGGATTCAGGGGTCCAGGGAAGGTGAGGGGGTCCCAATAAAGGAGCAGGGGGTGCAGAGAAGGAGGTGGGGGGCTCAGGAGTTCAAGGACGGAGCAGGGGATGCAGGGAAGGTGAGGAGGTGCAGGGTCCAGGGAAGGAGCAGGGGGCTGCAGGGAAGGAGCAGGGGGTTCTGGGGCTCCAGGGAAGCAGGGTCCAGGGAAGGAGGTGAGGGGCTCCAGGGAAGGACTGAGGGGCTGCAGGAAAGGTGAGGGGGTCCAGGGGTCTGGGGAAGGAGTGAGGGGTTCCAGAGAAGGAGCAGGGGGATTCAGGAGTTCCAGGAAAGGAGTGAGGGGCTCCATGGAAGGAGGTGGGGGGCTCCAGGGAAGGAGTGAGGGGTCCCAGGGCTCCAGGGAAGGAGCAGGGGGTGCAGGGGTCTGGGGAAGGAGTGGGGGGTTCCAGAGAAGGAGTGAGGGGCTCCAGGGGTTCAGAGAAGGAGTGAGGGGTCCCAGGAAAGGAGCAGGGGGTGCAGAGAAGAAGGTGGGGGGCTCAGGAGTTCAAGGAAGGAGCAGGGGGTGCAGGGAAGGTGAGGAGGTGCAGGGTCCAGAGAAGGAATGAGGGGCTCCAGGGTCCAGGGAAGGAGTGGGGGGCTGCAGGGAAGGTGAGGGGGTCCAGGGGTCCAGGGAAGGAGTGAGGGGTCCTGGGGCTCTGGGGAAGGAGTGAGGGGGTCCCGGGGCTGCAGGGAAGGAGCAGGGGGATTCAGGGGTTCCAGGAAAGGAGTGAGGGGCTCCAGGAAAGGAGTGAGGGGCTCCAGGGAAGGAGGTGGGGGGCTGCAGGGAAGGAGTGAAGGGCTCCAGGGTCCAGGGAAGGAGTGGGGGGCTCCAGGGGAGGTGAGGGGGTCCAGGGGCTCCAGGGAAGGGGCAGGGGGCTCCAGGGTTCCAGGGGAGGTGAGGGGGTTCAGGGCTCCAGGGAAGGGGCAGAAGCCCCCCACAGTGCCTGACACAGACCCTCTGTGCCTGGATGTGCTCGCCGGGGGCTGCAGCCACTTCCATCTCCTCCGCCAGGGCCCCGGGAAGGTCGTTGTCATTGTCATTGTCATTGTCATCGTCAGCGTCGGGCCCCGCGGCCCCTGGCGGGTGGGAACGGGCAGGGAAGCTTCCAGAACCCCCCCTGGGCACCCCCCCTGCCCAGGAATCCCCCCGGGGGCCTCTCCTGCCAGGGCCACCACCCCTGCCCTGTCCCCAGGGCCACCACCCCTGCCCCTGTCCCCAGGGCCACCCTTGTCCCTGTCCTCAGGGCCACCCTTGTCCCTGTCCCCAGGTGCCACCCTTGTCCCTGTCCCCAAGTGCCACCACTGCCCTGTCCCCAGGGCCACCACTGCCCCTATCCCCAGGTGCCACCCTTGTCCCTGTCCCCAGGGCCACCCCTGCCCCTCATGCACACAGGCACACCTGGGCACACCTGGGCACACCTCGGCAGGTACCACCCCTCACCCTGGATGGGCACACCTGGGCAGGTGTCAGCCCCCACCCCTCACCCTGGATGCGCACAGGCACACCTGGGCACACCTGGGCACACCTGGGCACACCTGGGCAGGTGGCAGCCCTCACCCTGGATGCACCTGGGCACACCTGGGCACACCTGGGCAGGTGGCACCCCTCACCCCAGATGCACACAGGCACACCTGGGCACACCTGGGCACACCTGGGCAAGTGGCAGCCCTCACACTGGGTGGGCACAGGCACACCTGGGCACACCTGGGCACAGCTGGGCACACCTGGGCACACCTGAGCACACCTGGGCAGGTGGCAGCCCTCACCCTGGATGCACACAGGCACACCTGGGCACACCTGGGCAGGTGGCAGCCCTCACCCTGGATGGGCACAGGCACACCTGGGCACACCTGGGCACACCTGGGCCCTCACCTGCCTCCTCGGAGAAGCTGAGCGCCTGCACCGGGGCCGTGCCGCAGCCGGAGGATCTCGACGCCGCCGCTGCCGGGGTTGGTGGTGACAGTGCCAGGTGAGCCCCTGGCAGTGCCAGCGCCGGTGCCAGGGCCACCCCAGGGCCCCCCCGGTACCTGTGGGCGTGGCCAGGTGCCGCTCCTGCCGCAGGTGGGCCGGGGAGAGGCCGGGCAGCTCCAGCAGGAAGGCGCCGGAGGCGTGCGGGGTGGAGGTGTTGATGCGGAAATCCCGGCGGCTGGCCAGCACCTCGCCGCGCCGGCTGGGGACAGCACGGGGACACCGGCGTCACCCCGGCGTCACCGGCGTCACCAGGGTGTCCCCAGGGTCCCCTCAGTGTCCCCAATGTCCCCAATGTCCCCAGGGTCCCCAAGGTCCCCAAGTTCCCCAGTGTTCCCAGTGTCATCTCAGTGTCCCCAATGTCCCCAGTGTCCCCAAGGTCTCCAGTGTCCCCAATGTCCCCTCAGTGTCCCCAGGTTCCCCAAGATCCCCTCAATGTCCCCTCAGTGTCCCTAGGGTCCCCAGGGTCCCCAGTGTCCCTAGGGTCCCTGCAGTGTCCCCGGGTTCCCCAGTGTCCCCTTAGTGTCCCCAATGTCCCCCAGTGTCCCCTCAGTGTCCCCAATGTCCCCAGGGTCCCCAAGGTGCCCTGTATCCCCAATGTCCCCAGTGTCCCCCCAGTGTCCCTAAGGTCCCCAGGTTCCCCAGTGTCTCCAGTGTCCCCAATGTCCCCAGTGTCCCCAAGGTCCCCAAGGTACCCAGTGTCCTCAGTGTCCCCACTGTCCCCAGTGTCCCCATTGTCCCCAGTGTCCCCAGGGTCCCCATTGTCCCCATTGTCCCCATTGTCCCCAGTGTCCCCAATGTCCCCAATGTCCCCAGGGCTGTCCCCTCCCTCAGCAGGCAGTGGCCGGGATGTCCCTGCCCGTGCTGGGGTTGCTGATCCCAGATCCCAGCGGGGACTGGGGGGCTGCAGTGGGGGACAGGGGACAGGGGACAGGGGACCGTCCCACCCAGGGACTGGAGCAGGGGAGGGGACAAGGGACAGTCCCAGGAGTGGCACCTCAGGAGGGGACAGGGGACAATCCCACTCAAGGAGAGACAAGGGCAGGGGACAGGGGACAATCCCAGCCAGGGACAGGGATGGGGACAGGGGACAATCCTACCCAGGGAGGGGACAAAGGGACAATCCCACCGAGGGACAGGAGCAGGATGGGGACAAAGGGACAATTCCAGCCAAGGAGGGGACACAAAAAGACAGTCCCAGGAGTGGCACCTCAGCAGGGGACAGGGGACAATCCCACCCAGGGACAGGAGCAGGGATGGGGACAAAGGGACAATCCCAGCCAGGAGCAGGGATGGGGACAAAGGGACAATTCCATCCAGGGAGGGGACACAAAGGGACAGTCCCAGGGGTGGCACCTCAGCAGGGGACAGGGGACAATCCCAGCCAGGGAGGGACAGGAGGGGACACAAAGGGACACAAAGGGACAATCCCAGGGAGGGAGGGGACACAGAGGGACAGTCCCAGGGGTGGCACCTCAGGAGGGGACACAAAGGGACAGTCCCAGGGAGGGAGGGGACACAGAGGGACACAGAGGGACAGTCCCAGGGAGGGAGGGGACACAAAGGGACACAAAGGGACAGTCACAGGGAGGGAGGGGACACAGAGGGACACAAAGGGACAGTCCCAGGGAGGGAGGGGACACAGAGGGACAGTCCCAGGGGTGGCACCTCAGCAGGGGACACAAAGGGACAGTCCCAGGGAGGGAGGGGACACAGAGGGACAGTCCCAGGGGTGGCACCTCAGCAGGGGGTTTTCCTTCTTCTCGCCCTCCTCGGGGGGCACCAGGGCCATGGGGGTCAGGGGGACGATGCTGACGGCCTGGGCAGGGACAGCAAAGGTGGCATTGTCCCCAAGGCCACCACCCTGCCCTGGGTGGCCCCGGGATGCGCCCAGAATGGGGCCACGGGGGGAGAAAAGGGGGAAAAAAAGGGGAAAAAGGGGAAAAAAGGAGGAGAAAAAGGAGAAGAAAGAGAAAGGAAAAGGGAGAGAAAAGGAGAAAATGAAGAAGGAGGAGAATAAAAAAAGAGAGAAAAGGGAAAAAAGAGGGAGAAAAAGAAAAAAAAAGGAGAGAGAGAAAGGGAGAAAGAAAAAGAAAAAGGGGAAGAAAAGGAGGAATAAAAACTGAGAAAAGGAATGATAAAAATGGAAGAAAAAAAGGGGAGAAAGGGAGAAAATGAGGAAAAAGGAGGGAAAGAAGGGAGATAAAAAGAGGGAGAAAAGGGAGAAAAAGAAGGAGAAAGAGAAAGGAAAAGGGGGAAGAAGTGAGGGATAAAAACTGAGAAAAAGAGGGACAAGAAATGGAAGAAAAAAGGGGAGAAAGGGAGAAAATGAGGAAAAAAAGAGGAGGAGAAAAAGAGGGAGAAAAGGGAAAAAAGGGAGGGAGAAAAAAGGAAAAGAAAGAGGGATAAAAAGAGGGAGAAAGAGGAATAAAAACTGAGAAAAGGAGGGGTAAAAATGGAAGAAAAAAGGGGAGAAAGGGAGAAAAGGAGGAAAAAGGAAAAGGAGGTCGATAAAAAAGGGATAAAAGAGAGAAAAGGAGGGAGAAAAAGATGGATAAATGGAGAAATAAATAGAGGGAGAAAGAGAAAAAAGAAGAAGAAAGGGGGGATAAAAAGGGGAAAAAGGAGAGATAAATGAAGGAAGAAAAAGGGGGAGAAAGAGAGAAAATGAGGAAAAATGAGGGGGATAAAAAGGGAAAAAATGAGGGAGAAATAGAAGGATAAAATAGGGGGAAAGGGAGGGATAAAAATGGAAGAAAAAGGGGGAGAAAGGGAGAAAATGAGGAAAAAAAGGGGAAAAGGGAAAAAAGGGGTAAAAAGGGGAAGGGAGGGGTGAGAAAAGGGAGAAAAAGGAGGAGAAAGAGGAAGGAAAAGGGGGAGAAAAGGAGAAAATGAGGAAAAAGGAGGAAAAGGAGGGGAATAAAAAGAGGGAGAAAAGGAGGGAGAAAAGGAGAGAAATGGAGAAACAAATAGAAGGAGAAAAAGGAAGAAAAAAGGGGAGAAAGGGAAGGATAAAAAACGGAGAGAAGCAGAAGAAGCAGAAATAAAAGTAGGGAAAGGAAAAATAAAAGGAGGAAAAGGAGAAATAAAAGGAGAGAAAGGAGAAGTAAAAAAAGAGACGGAAGGAGGAGAAGGAGAAACAAAAGGGGGAGAAAAAGAAATAAAGTAAACAAAATAAACAAAATAAACAAAAGGAAAAGGAGAACTAAAATAAAAAATGAAAGCAGAAACAAAAGAAAAAGAAGAACTAAAAAGAGAAATAAAAAGGGAAATAAATGAGAAGTAGAAGGAGGAAAAGCAGCCACAAAAGGCACCAGGCCCAGGTTTGCCCTCACAGGCGGGTGCTGGTCACTCCTCATGTCCACGCTGGCCTGGCTGCTCTCGGCGATGTCATCCAGGGACAGGAACTGCGGGGACACAGGGGTCACCTGGGGACAGGGACACACGGGGACACCAGGGACACACAGGGACAGACAGGGACTGACAGGGACAGCCAGGGACAGGGACACACAGGGACAGGACACACAGGGACAGACAGGGACACACAGGGACAGACAGGGACACACAGGGACAGACAGGGACAGGGACAGACAGGGACACACAGGGACAGACAGGGACACACAGGGACAGACAGGGACAGGGACAGACAGGGACAGGAACTGCGGGGACACATGGGTCACCTGGGGACAGGGACACACGGGGGGACAGGGACACACAGGGACAGGGACACACAGGGACACACGGGGGGACAGGGACACACAGGGACAGGGACACACAGGGACAGGGACTGCGGGGACACACGGGGTCACCTGGGGACAGGGACACACAGGGACACACAGGGACATACAGGGACAGACAGGGACAGGGACAGCCAGGGGGGACAGGGACAGGGACAGACAGGGGGGACAGGGACACACAGGGACAGGGACAGCCAGGGACACACAGGGACAGACAGGGACAGGGACTGCGGGGACACACGGGTCACCTGGGGACAGGGACAGACAGGGACAGGAACTGCAGGACACTCAGGGGTCACCGGGAGGGGGACAGGGACACCCAGGGACCCCCCAGGGACCTCCAGTGACACCCAGGGACACCCAGGGACCCCCAGGGCACAGACCCCCCCCCCCTCACCTGCAGGGACCCCCCAGGGACCCCCAGTGACACCCAGGACCCCCAGGCCCCCCAGCCCCCCGACCTGCAGCTCCCTGTCACTGAAGGTGGCGTCGGCGTCGCGGCCATCGGGGCCCAGGGAGGTGGGGAGCTTCTCCCTCCTGGGGAGAAACGGGGTCAGGGGGAACCCAAAAATCAACGGGGTTTGGAAAGGGGGGAAATCCCAAAAACAATGGGGGAAATTCCAAAACAATGGGGGAAACCCCAAAATAATGGGGGGAAATCCCAAAATAATGGGGGAAACCCCAAAATAATGGGGGAAACCCCAAAACAATGGGGGAAATCCCAAAAACAATGGGGGAAAGCCCAAAATAATGGGGGGAACCCCAAAAATCAATGGGGTTTGGAAAGGGGGGAAATCCCAAAAATCAATGGGGAAAAACCCCAAAAACAACGGGGGAAATTCCAAAAAACAACGGGGAAACCCCAAAAATCAATGGGGAAAATCCCAAAAAACAATGGGGGAAACCCGAAAATAATGGGGGGAAATCCCAAAAACAATGGGGGAAACCCGAAAATAATGGGGGGAAATCCCAAAAACAATGGGGGAAACCCCAAAATAATGGGGTCTGGAATGGGAGGAAATCCCAAAAAACAATGGGGAAACCCCAAAAATCAATGGGGAAAATCCCAAAAACAATGGGGGAAAGCCCAAAATAATGGGGGGAAACCCCAAAAATCAATGGGGGAACCCCAAAATAATGGGGGAACCCCAAAAATCAATGGGGGAACCCCAAAACAGTGGGGAAAATCCCAAAAACAATGGGGGAAAGCCCAAAATAATGGGGGGAACCCCAAAAATCAATGGGGTTTGGAAAGGGGGGAAATCCCAAAAATCAATGGGAAAAATCCCAAAAATCAATGGGGAAAATCCCAAAAATCAATGGGGAAAATCCCAGAAACAATGGGGAAACCCCAAAACAACGGGGAAAATCCCAAAAACAATGGGGGAAAATTCCAAAAATGATGGGGAAAACCCTAAAAACAATGGGGAAATCCCAAAAACAACGGGGGGAAATTCCAAAAAACAAAACAATGGGGTTTGGAATGAAGGGAAATTCCTCACTGGGAAGGGAAATTCCCCTTTAGGAAGGGAAATTCCCTCTCTGGGAAGGGAAATTCCTCTCTGGGAAGGGAAATTCCTTTCTGGGAAGGGAAATTCCCCTTTAGGAAGGGAAATTCCCTCTCAGAGAAGGGAAATTCCTCCTCTGGGAAGGGAAATTCCCCTCTGGGAAGGGAAATTTCTCACTGGGAAGGGAAATTCCCCTTTAGGAAGGGAAATTCCTCCTCTGGGAAGGGAAATTCCCCCCTGGGAAGGGAAATTCCTCTCTGGGAAGGGAAAATTCCCAACTGGGAAGGGAAATTCCTCTCTGGGAAGGGAAATTCCCTCTCTGGGAAGGGAAAATTCCCAACTGGGAAGGGAAATTCCTCTCTGGGAAGGGAAATTCCCCCTCTGGGAAGGGAAATTCCTCTCAGGGAAGGGAAATTCCTCTCTGGGAAGGGAAATTCCCCTCTGGGAAGGGAAATTCCTCTCTGGGAAGGGAAATTCCTACTCTGGGAAGGGAAATTCCTCTTTGGGAAGGGAAATTCCCTCTCTGGGAAGGGAAATTCCTCTTTGGGAAGGGAAATTCCCTCTCAGGGAAGGGAAATTCCCTCTCTGGGAAGGGAAAATTCCTCTCAGGGAAGGGAAAATTCCCTCTCTGGGAAGGGAAAATTCCCATTTAGGAAGGGAAATTCCCTCACTGGGAAGGGAAATTCCCCTCAGGGAAGGGAAATTCCTCTCAGGGAAGGGCAATCCCCACTCACTTTTTGTTGGAGATGCAGTCCAGCGTCTGGCAGACCAGCATGTACAGGTATTCCACCTGGGGAACAGCACCTGGGGCTGGGAAATGGGGGAGCAGCCCCTGCACCCCAAAGACTCCCCAAAAACGGGGTTTGGGCTCTTTTCCCGTTTTTTTTTCTGCCCTTCTGGGGGAAATCCCTGGGGTTTTGGGAGGGGTCCCTGGTGGGGTCTCTTGCCACCCAAAGAATCCCAAGATTTTGGGGTCAGGGAGAGCCAAGACCCCAGGGGTTGGGGTCAAGGAGCCCCCAAGGGTTTGGGGTCAGAAGGAGCCCCCAGGGTTTGGGGTCAGAAGGAGCCCCCCAGGGTTTGGGGTCAGAGAGAGCCCCCCAGGGTTTGGGGTCAGGGGGAGCCCCCAGGGTTTGGGGTCAGAGGGAGCCCCCCAGGGTTTGGGGTCAGAGAGAGCCCCCCAGGGTTTGGGGTCAGAGAGAGCCCCCCAGGGTTTGGGGTCAGAAGGAGTCCCCAGGGTTTGGGGTCAGAGAGAGCCCCCCAGGGTTTGGGGTCAGAAGGAGCCCCCCAGGGTTTGGGGTCAGAGGGAGCCCCTCAGGGTTTGGGGTCAGAGGGAGCCCCCAGGGTTTGGGGTCAGGGAGAGCCCCCCAGGGTTTGGGGTCAGAGAGAGCCCCCCAGGGTTTGGGGTCAGAGAGAGCCCCCCAGGGTTTGGGGTCAGAAGGAGTCCCCAGGGTTTGGGGTCAGAAGGAGTCCCCAGGGTTTGGGGTCAGGGGGAGCCCCCCAGGGTTTGGGGTCAGAGGGAGCCCCCCAGGGTTTGGGGTCAGAGGGTTTGGGGTCAGAGGGAGCCCCCAGGGTTTGGGGTCAGAGGGAGCCCCCCCAGGGTTTGGGGTCAGAAGGAGCCCCCCAGGGTTTGGGGTCAGAGGGAGCCCCTCAGGGTTTGGGGTCAGAGGGAGCCCCCCCAGGGTTTGGGGTCAGGGGGAGCCCCTCAGGGTTTGGGGTCAGAGAGCCCCCCAGGGTTTGGGGTCAGGGGGAGCCCCCCAGGGTTTGGGGTCAGAGGGAGCCCCCCAGGGTTTGGGGTCAGGGGGAGCCCCCCAGGGTTTGGGGTCAGGGAGAGCCCCCCAGGGTTTGGGGTCAGAGAGCCCCTCAGGGTTTGGGGTCAGAGAGCCCCCAGGGTTTGGGGTCAGGGAGAGCCCCTCAGGGTTTGGGGTCAGGGGGAGCCCCCCAGGGTTTGGGGTCAGGGGGAGCCCCTCAGGGTTTGGGGTCAGAGCCAACAGCGCCCCAGGGTTTGGGGTCAGGGGGAGCCCCCAGGGTTTGGGGTCAAAGGGAGCCCCCCAGGGTTTGGGGTCAGAAGGAGCCCCCCAGGGTTTGGGGTCAGAGTTTGGGTTCCTGTCCCACCCTTGGGGGATAAAAACCAACAGGACAATCCCTGCTCTGCCCTGAGCTGCAGGGAGCTCCAAAGGGAATAAAAATTTGGGGGGAATGAACTCAAATCCCTTTGGGGGCATCGAGGATCTGAAGGTAAAAAGGGAATTGTGGGGTGAGCCCGGGGGGCTGGGGGGCTCAGGGGGGTGGGGTGGGGAAATTCCTCTCTGGGAAGGGAAATTCCTCTGTGGGAAAGGAAAATTCCCCTCTGGGAAGGGAAAATTCCACATTGGGAAGGGAAATTCCTCTCAGGGAAGGGGAAATTCCTCCCTGGGAAGGGAAATTCCTCTCAGGGAAGGGAAATTCCCTCTCTGGGAAGGGAAATTCCTCACTGGGAAAGGAAAATTCCTCTCTGGGAAGGGAAATTCCTCACTGGGAAAGGAAAATTCCTCTCTGGGAAGGGAAATTCCCCTCTGGGAAGAGAAAATTCCCTTCTGGGAAAGGAAAATTGCTCACTGGGAAGGGGAATTCCCCCCCTGAGAAGGGAAATTCCTCTCTGGGAAAGGAAAATTCCTCTCAGGGAAGGAAAATTCCTCTCAGGGAAGGAAAATCCCTCCCTGGGAAGGGAAATTCCTCTCTGGGAAAGGAAAATTCCTCTGTGGGAAAAGAAAATTCCTCTCTGGGAAGAGAAAATCCCGCCCTGGGAAGGGAAATTCCCCCTCTGGGAAGGGAAAATCCCCCGTCCCTGAGCCCCCTGACCTTCCTGCTGTAGATGCAGGCCGAGCCCTGGATCAGCAGCGCCGCCTCCATGAAGTTCATGGTGGTTCTGCCGTTGTCGAAGGAAATGCAGATGTGGTCCAGCTGTGGGGGCAGGGCAGGGGCCTGAGCGCCCGGGGGGGCTCAGGGGTGGGCCTGGGGGGGATTTGGGGTGGTCCAAGGGGGTTTGGGGTGGTCCTGGGGGGGTTTGGGGTTGCCCAGGGGACCTGGGGTGCCCCCAGAAGGGGTTTAGGGTGGCCCAAGAGGGTTTGGGGTGACCCAGGGAGGATTTGGGGTGACCCAGGGGGGTTTGGGGCAGTCCAAGGGGGGTTTGGGGTGACCCAGAGGGGTTTGGGGTGGCCCTGGGGGGGTTTGGGGTGACCCCAGAGGGGTTTGGGGTGGTCCAAGGGGGGTTTGGGGTGACCCCAGAAGGGGTTTGGGGTGGCCCAAGGGGGTTTGGGGTGGTCCAAGGGGGTTTGGGGTGACCCCAGAGGGGTTTGGGGTGGTCCTGGGGGGTTTGGGGTGGCCCAAGGGGGTTTGGGGTGACCCCAGAGGGGTTTGAGCTGGTCCAAGGGGGGTTTGGGGTGGCCCAGGGAGTTTTAGGGTGGTCCTGGGGGTGTTTGGGGTCACCCTGGGGACTTGGGGTGCCCCCAGAAGGGGTTTGGGGTGGTCCAAGGGGGATTTGGGGTGACCCAGAAGGGGTTTGGGGTGGCCCAGGGAGTTTTAGGGTGGTCCAAGGGGGTTTGGGGTGACCCAGGGGGGGTTTGGGGTGGTCCTGGGGGGCTTTGGGGTGGCCCAAGGGAGTTTGGGGTGAGCCCAGAGGGGTTTGGGGTGGTCCAAGGGGGCTTTGGGGTGACCCAGGGAGGATTTGGGGTGGCCCAGGGGGGTTTGGGGCAGTCCAAGGGGGGTTTGGGGTGACCCAGAGGGGTTTGGGGTGGCCTAGAGGAGGTTTGAGGTGGTCCAAGGGGGTTTGGGGTGGTCCTGGGCGGGGGGGGGGGGGGTTGGGGTGACCCCAGAGGGGGTTTGGGGTGCCCCCAGGAGGTTTGGGGTGCCCCCAGGGTGTTTGGGGTGCCCCCAGGAGTTTTGGGGTGACCCAGGGGCTCCAGGGTGTCCCCGTTACCTCCTCCAGGTACTCTCCGAGCTGCGCAGCCACGTCCACCTCCCAGTTCTTGGTGAGGTCGCGGATGGGCTGCAGCAGGTGCAGGAAACGGGAATCCACCTCCTCCATGGCCCCGAGCCCAAACACGGCCCCACGGGACAGCGGGGACACAGCGGGGACAGCGGGGACACGGAGACAGCGGGGACAGCGCTGCAGGAACCACGGCCGGGGCTGCGCTGGGACACGGGACAGCTCAGGGAACGGGGATGGGGTGGGGTGGGAGATCCCAACCCTGACCCCAAAACACAGATCCCAACTCTGACCCCAAAACAGATCCCAACCCTGACCCCAAAACAGATCCCAACCCTGACCCCAAAAACACAGATCCCAACCCTGACCCCAAAACACAGATCCCAACCCCAACCCCAAAACACAGATCCCAACCCTGACCCCAAAAACACAGATCCCAACCCTGACCCCAAAACACAGATCCCAACCCTGACCCCAAAACAGATCCCAACCCTGACCCCAAAAACACAGATCCCAACCCTGACCCCAAAACACAGATCCCAACCCTGACCCCAAAACACAGATCCCAACCCTGACCCCAAAACACAGATCCCAACACTGACCCCAAAGCACAGATCCCAACCCTGACCCCAAAACACAGATCCCAACCCCGACCCTGGGACACAGATCCCAACCCTGACCCCAAAACACAGATCCCAACCCTGACCCCAAAACACAGATCCCAACCCCGACCCCAAAACACAGATCCCAACCCCGACCCCAAAACACAGATCCCAACCCCAACCCCAAAACACAGATCCCAACCCTGACCCCAAAACAGATCCCAACCCTGACCCCAAAACAGATCCCAACCCTGACCCCAAAACACAGATCCCAACCCTGACCCCAAAACAGATCCCAACCCTGACCCCAAAACAGATCCCAACCCTGACCCCAAAACAGATCCCAACCCTGACCCCAAAACACAGATCCCAACCCCGACCCCTACAGACAGATCCCAACAGCAACCCCGACCTCAAAACAGATCCCAACCCCGACCCCAAAACCAATCCCAACAGCAACCCAACAGACAGACCCCAACAGCAACCCCGACCCCGGGACACAGATCCCAAACCCAAAACACAGATCCCGACCCCAAAGGCCACCCCACAGGCTGCTGGGTGTGCCCAGCAGGGACAGCAGGGTCCCACAGATCCCAACAGCAACCCCGACCCCGAGACACAGATCCAACCCTGACCCCAAAACACAGATCCCAAACCTGTTCCCAACCCCAACAGACAAATCCCAACAGCAACCCTGACCCTGGGACACAGATCCCAACAGCAACCCCAAAACACAGATCCCAACCCTAACACACAGATCCCAAACCTGCTCCCAACCCCAACCCCAAAACACAGATCCCAACGGCAACCCCGACCCCAAAACAGATCCCAACCCTGACCCCAAAACAGATCCCAAACCTGCTCCCAACCCCAACACACTGATCCCAAACCCAACCCCAACCCCGACACACAGATCCCAACAGCAACCCCGGCCCCGGGACACAGATCCCAAACCTGACCCCAAAACACAGATCCCAACCCCAACCCCAACCCCAAGACAGGGATCCCAACCCCAACAGACAGATTCCAACCCCAAAACACAGATTCCAATCCCAAGCCTGGTCCTGATTCTGACCCTTTATCCTGACTCTGGCCGTGATCCCAATCCTCACCCCGACCCCAACCCCGATCCCAACCCCGATCCCATTCTGCAGCCCCATCCCGACCCCGGCTCTCACCCCGATCCCCTCCCCAAGCCCGACCCCAATTCCCATCCCCAGCTCCACCCCGGCCCAATCCCCACTCCAACCCCGATCCCAACCCCAAATTCAGTTCCCACCTTGAGCCCGGGACCGGTCCCGGTTCCCATCCGAACCCCGATCCCGATCCCGGTTCCCATCCGAAACCCGATCCCGGTCCCCGATCCCGATCCCGGTCCCGGTCCCGGTTCCCATCCAAACCCCGATCCCTGTCCCGGTCCCGTTCCCCATCCAGACCCCGTTCCCGATCCCGTTCCCGTTCCCGATCCCGGTCCCGGTCCCGGTCCCGGTTCCCATCCAGATCCCGATCCCGGTCCCCGATCCCGGTCCCGATCCCGGTCCCGGTTCCCACCCGAACCCCGATCCAGACCCCGATCCCGATCCCGATCCCGGTCCCGGTCCCGGTCCCGGTTCCCCATCTGAACCCCGACCCTCGCCCCCCGGCCCCATCCAGACCCCGATCCCGTTCCCGGTCCCGGTTCCCATCCAAACCCCGATCCCGGTTCCGGTCCCGTTCCCCATCCAAACCCCGTTCCCGGTCCCGTTCCCGGTTCCGATCCGAACCCCACCCCCCCCGCCCCCCCCGGCCCTCACCGGCCCCTCCTCATCCCCCGCGCGCCGCCGCCGCCATTTTTGTCCTTCCCGCGCTCCGTGACGCGCCCCGCGCGCTGGCGGCGTCGCGGCGCGGTGACGTCAGAGGCGCGCGCGGCGGGGCCGGCATGGCGGCCATGGGTGAGGCGGTGCGGCCGCGGGAGCTGTTCCTGGCCGGGCTGGCCGCCGTCTACATCGCCGCCTTCGGCTCCCTCTACCTGCAGATCCCCGGTACCGCGCCGGGGGAACCGGGACAGGGCCGGGAGAGAGCCGGGAGTGGGGCCGGGGGAACCGGGATAGAGCCGGGAGCGGGGCCGGGGGAACCGGGATAGAGCCGGGATAGAACCGGGATAGAGCCGGGATAGAGCCGGGAGCGGGGCCGGGGGAACCGGGATAGAGCCGGGAGCGGGGTTGGGGAAACCGGGATAGAACCGGGATAGAGCCGGGAGCGGGGCCGGGGGAACCGGGATAGAGCCGGGAGCGGGGCCGGGGGAACCGGGATAGAACCGGGAGCGGGGCTGGGGGAACCGGGATAGAGCCGGGAGTGGGGCCGGGGGAACCGGGATAGAGCCGGGAGCGGGGCCGGGGGAACCGGGATAGAACCGGGAGTGGGGCCGGGGGAACCGGGATAGAACCGGGAGTGGGACCGGGGGAACCGGGATAGAACCGGGATAGAGCCGGGAGCGGGGCCGGGGGAACCGGGATAGAGCCGGGAGCGGGGCCGGGGGAACCGGGATAGAACCGGGAGCGGGGCCGGGGGAACCGGGATAGAACCGGGAGCGGGGCTGGGGGAACCGGGATAGAACCGGGAGTGGGGCCGGGGGAACCGGGATAGAACCGGGAGTGGGGCCGGGGGAACCGGGATAGAACCGGGATAGAGCCGGGAGCGGGATTGGGGGAACCGGGACAGGGCCGGGGGAACCGGGACAGAACCGGGAGCGGGATTGGGGGAACCGGGACAGAGCCGGGAGCGGGGCCGGGGGAACCGGGATAGAGCCGGGAGAGTGTTTGGGAGAACCGGGACAGAGCCGGGAGCGGGGCCGGAGGAACCGGGAGAGAGCCGGGAGGGGGTTTGGCGGAACCGGGAGAGAGGCGGGAGCGGGACCCGGGGAGAGCCAGGGGAACCGGGACGGGGCCGGGAGCAATGCCTGTTATCCCGTTCCCGTTATCCCGTTCCCGTTATCCCGTTCCCGTTATCCCGTTCCCGTTATCCCGTTCCCGTTATCCCGTTCCCGTTATCCCGTTCCCGTTATCCCGTTATCCCCTCCCCGCGGGCACCGGAGTCCCCGGCCGCCGCCGCCGCGGCTGCCTGTCCCTCCGGGGCTCGGAGCACCGGGAGGGAGAGAGGCGGGGACCGACCCGCGGCAACCCCGGCCCCTCCGGAGCGAGGGGTTTCCAGGGAATTCCGGGTTTTTTCCAGGAAATTCCGGGATTTTTCCAGGAAATTCCGGGTTTTCCAGGAAATTCCGGGTTTTCCAGGGAATTCCGGGTTTTTTGGGGGGAATGCCGGGGTTTTTTCCCGGGACTGATGGGGTTTTCCCTGGGAACACCGGGGTTTTCTGGGGAACGCTGGGGGTTTTTCCTGGGAATACCGAGGTTTCCCGGGAATGCTGGGGATTTTTCAGGGAATGTGGGGGTTTTTTTTGGGGAGCAGTGAGCTTTTTCCTGGGAATGCCAGGGTTTCCTCGAAATACAGGGTTTTTTCCTGGGAATTACGGGGTTTCTCCAGGAACACTGGGGTTTTTTCCTGGAATGCCATTGTTCCCCCTGCCCTTCCCTCCCGGTGCCCCGGCAGGGCTGGGATTTTCTGGGGAACGCCGGGTTTTTTCCCGGTGAATACCGGGGTTTTTTGGGGAATTTGGGTTTTTTTGGGGGGAACGCTGGGGTTTTTCCCTGGGAATTGATGGAGTTTTCCGGAGAATGTGGGATTTTTTTGGGGAACGTCGGGGTTTTTCCGGGTGAATCCCGGGGTTTTCTGGGAATACCGGGATTTTTTGGGGAACGTGGGATTTTTTTGGGGAACACCGGGGTTTTTTTTCCTGCAATTCCCGTTGTTCCCCCGGGCAATCCCTGACCCCCATCCCCTCCCCGGTGCCCCGGCAGGGCTGGGATTTCCTGGGAACGCCGGGGTTTTTCCCGGTGAATACCGGGGTTTTTTGGGGAATTTGGGTTTTTTTGGGGGAATGCTGGGGTTTTTCCCTGGGAATTGATGGGGTTTTCTGGGGAATGTGGGATTTTTTGGGGGAATCCCGGGATTTTCTGGGAACACCGGGGTTTTTCCTGGTGAATCCCGAGGTTTTCTGGGGACCGCCGGGATTTTTTCCCTGCAATCCCTTTGTTCCCCCCGGACAATCCCTGACCCCTATCCCCTCCCCGGTTCCCGGCAGGGCTGGGATTTTCCGGGAATACCGGGGTTTTATGGGAACGTGAGATTTTTTTTGGGGAATGCCGGCGGTTTTCCCTGGAAATTGATGGGGTTTTTTGGGGAACGTCGGGGTTTTTCCCGGTGAATCCCGGGGTTTCCCGGGAACACCGGGGTTTTTTCCCTGCAATCCCCTTGTTCCCCCGGGCAATCCCTGACCCCTATCCCCTCCCAGTGCCCCGGCAGGGCTGGGATTTTCTGGGAATCCGGGGTTTTCTGGGGAACGTGGGATTTTTTTGGGGAATGCCGGCGTTTTTCCCTGGGAATTGATGGGTTTTTTTGCGGAATATGGATTTTTTTTGGGAATGCCAGGGTTTTTCCCGGTGAATCCCGGTGTTTCCCGGGAACACTGGGGGTTTTTTCCTGCAATTCCCTTGTTCCCCCCGGACAATCCCTGACCCCCAGCCCCTCCCCGGTGCCCCGGCAGGGCTGGGATTTCCTGGGAACACCGTTTTTTTCCCTGCAATCCCTGACTCCCATCCCCTCCCCGGTGCCCCGGCAGGGCTGGATTTTCTGGGAACTCTGGGGTTTTTCCTGGTGAATGCCGGGGTTTTTTGGGGAATTTGGGTTTTTTTGGGGGGGAATGCCAGGGTTTTTTCCCTGGGAATTGATGGGGTTTTCCGGGGAATGTGGGTTTTTTGGGGGAATCCCGGGGTTTCCCGGGAACACCGGGGTTTTTTTCCTGCAATCCCCTTGTCCCCCCCGGACAATCCCTGACCCCCATCCCCTCCCAGTTCCCCCGGCAGGGCTGGGATTTTCTGGGAATCCCGGAGTTTCCTGGGAACTCTGGGGTTTTTTGGGGAATGCCGGCGTTTTTCCCTGGGAATTGATGGGGGGTTTTGCGGCATATGGGATTTTTTGGGGAACGCCGGGGTTTTTCCCGGTGAATCCCGAGGTTTTTTGGGAATTCTGGGGTTTTTTTCCCGGTGAATCCCGGGGTTTCCCGGACAATCCCTGACCCCCATCCCCTCCCCGTTCCCCCCGGGCAGGGCTGGGATTTCCTGGGAATCCTGGGGCTTTCTGGGAACTCTGGGGTTTTTCCCGGTGAATCCCCGAGGTTTTTTTTGGGAACTCTGGGGTTTTTTCCCGGTGAATCCCGGGATTTCCCGGGAACGCCGGGATTTTTTCCCTGGAATTCTCTTGTTCCCCCCGGACAATCCCTGACCCCCATCCCCTCCCGCTCCCCCGGCAGGGCTGGGATTTTCTCGGAATACTGAGATTTTCTGTGAATTCTGGGGTTTTTCCCGGTGAATCCGGGGTTTTCTGTGAGCTCGAGTTTTTTGGGGAATGCTGGGGTTTTTCTCTGGGAATTGACGGCGTTTTCGGGGAATGTGGGTTTTTTTTGGGAATGCCGGGGTTTTTCCCGCTGAATCCCGGGGTTTCCCGGGAACACCGGGGTTTTTTCCCTGCAATCCCCTTGTTCCCCCGGCAATCCCTGACCCCCATCCCCTCCCCGTGCCCCCGGCAGGGCTGGGATTTTCTGGGAATCCCGGGATTTTCTGTGAATTCTGGGGTTTTTTCCCTGGCATTCCCTTGTCCCCCCGGACAATCCCTGACCCCCATCCCCTCCCCGTTCCCCCGCAGGGCTGGGATTTTCTGGGAATCCGGGATTTCCTGGGAACACCGTTTTTCCCTGCAATCCCTGACCCCCCTCCCCTCCCCGTTCCCCCACAGGGCTGAGATTTTCTGTGAATTCTGGGGTTTTTCCCTGCAATCCCCTTGTTCCCCCGGACAATCCCTGACCCCCATCCCCTCCCCCGTTCCCCCCGGCAGGGCTGGGATTTTCTGTGAATTCTGGGGTTTTTTCCCGGTGAATCCCGGGGTTTCCCGGACAATCCCTGACCCCCATCCCCTCCCCGTTCCCCCGCAGGGCTGGGATTTTCTGGGAATGCCGGGTTTTTTTTGGGGGAATTTGGGTTTTTGGGGGGGAATGCTGGGGTTTTTCCCTGGGAATTGATGGGGTTTTTCTGGGAATGTGGGATTTTTTTGGGGAATGCCGGGATTTTCTGGGAACACCGGGGGTTTCTGGGAACTCTGGGGTTTTTCCGGTGAATCCCGGGGTTTTCTGGGAATACCGGAGTTTTTTTGGGGAACGTGGGATTTTTTTGGGGGAATGCAATCCCCTTGTTCCCCCGGGCAATCCCTGACCCCCCTCCCCTCCCCGTTCCCCCCCAGGGCTGGGATTTTTCTGGGAACACCGTTTTTTTCCCTGCAATCCCTGACCCCCCTCCCCTCCCGCTCCCCCCGGGCAGGGCTGTTCGGCCGCTCGGGGATCCTGCCGGCGCGGCGGCTGCTGCGGCCCGCGGGGAGGAGCCCCTGGGAGCAGCTGCGGGAGATGCCGACGCTGCTGTGGCTGAGCCCGCGGCTGGGGCTGGACACGGAGCAGGGCATGGAGCTGCTCTGCCTGCTGGGAATGCTGGGGGCCCTCGGGGCGCTGCTCTGCCCGCCCCTCAGGGACTGCTCCGTGTTCGTGCTGCTGCGAGTCTGCTACCTGTCCCTCTACCAGGTGGGACACCGGGGACACCGGGGATGGGGGGGACAGGGGGGGATAAGGGGGTCGGGGAGGGATAAGGGGGACAGCAGGGACTGGGAGGGACAGGGGGGTCAGAGGGGATGGGGGGGTCAGGGACGGATGGGGGCGTCGGGGGGGATGGGGGGAACAGGGGGGCAGGGAGGGACAGGGGGGACAGGGGGAGATGGGGGGATGGGGTGGGCAGGGGGGAATGGGGGGGATGGGAGGGGCAGGGGGGGACAGCAGGGACTGGGAGGGGCAAGGGGGTCAGAGGGGATGGGGGGGAATAGGGGGGTAGGGGGGGACAGCAGGGGTCCGGGAGGGACAGGGGGGACAGCAGGGACAGGGAGGGACAGAGGGGGCAGGGAGGGATGGGGGGGAACAGGGGGGTCAGGGAAGGACAGGGGGACAGGCAGAGGGGACAGCAGGGACTGGGAGGGGCAAGGGAGTCAGAGGGGATGGGGGGGACAGGGAGGGATGGGGGGGGTGATGGGGGGACAGGGGGGGATGGGGTGGCAGGGGGGGAACGGGGGGGCAGGGAGGGAATGGGGGGGATGGGGAGGATGGGAGGGACAGAGGGGGATGGGGGGTCAGGGGGGACAGGCAGGGAGGTCAGGGAGGGATGGGGGGACAGGGGGGTCAAGGGGGGACAGCAGGACAGGGAGGGACAAAGAGGGATGGCAGGGGGGTCAGGGAGGGACAGGGGGGGACAGGCAGAGGGGACAGCAGGGACTGGGAGGGGCAAGGGGGTCAGAGGGGATGGGGGGGGACAGGGAGGGATTTGGGGGGTCGGGGGGGGATGGGGGGAATAGAGGAGTCGGGGGGGACAGCAGGGACTAGGAGGGACAAGGGGGGGACAGGGGGGTCAGGGAGGGACAAGGGGGACAGCAGGGACTGGGAGGGGCAAGGGGGTCAGAGGGGATGGGGGGGACAGGGAGGGATAGGGGGGTTGGGGGGGGCAGCAGGGGATGGGGATCGGTGGGGGATGGGGAGGATGGGAGGGGACAGGGGGGTATGGGGGGACAGGGAGGAACAAGGAGGGACAGCAGGGGGGACAGGGAGGGACAGGAGGGGGGACAGTGGGGTCAGGGAGGGACAAGGGGGACAGCAGGGGGAGAGAAGGGGATGGGGGGGGACAAGAGGGGACAGGAGGGATGGGGGGACAGCAGGGATAGGGGGGATGGGGGGGGACAGCAAGGATGGAGGGAAGCAGGGGCAGGTGGGGACAGAGGGGACGAGGGGGACAGGGAGGGACAAGGGAGGACGGGGGGATAGGGAGGGAGGGGACAGTGGGGGGGGGTTGGGGAGGATGGGGGTGACGGCGGGGGGCAGGGGGAGACAGGGGGCACAGGGGGGGGACAGTAGGGACAGGGAGGGACAAGTGGGGCCGGGGGGGGGACAGGGGGACAGGAGGGACAGTGAGTGCAGGGGGGATGGGGGGGGACAGGGGAGGACAGGGGGGATAAGGGACAGTGGGGAGGGGGGGGACAGGGGGTGTCAGAGCCCCCCCTGTCCCTGTGGAAAGGGGTCTGGGGGTGTCAGAGCCCCCTGTCCCATGGGGAGGGGTCTGGGGTTGTCAGAGCCCCCCTGTCCCTGCAGGGAGGGGTCTGGGGTGTCAGAGCCCCCCTGTCCCTGTGGAAAGGGGTCTGGGGGTGTCAGAGCCCCCCGGCTGACCCCCCACCCCTCTCTCCCCACAGGTGGGACAGGTGTTCCTGTACTTCCAGTGGTGAGTGACACCCCCTGCCCGGGGGGCTCGGGGGGCGTTCTGGGCGGGGGGGCTCAGCAGGGTGGGGGGCACTGAGGGGTCTGGGAGGGGGGGCAGGGGGCACAGTGGGGTGGGGGGCTCTGGGGGGGCAGAGTGAGGGGGGGTGGGGGGCGCAGGGGGCTCTGGGGACAAGGACAGGGGGCCTGGGGGACTTGGGGGGCTGCGGCACCTCGGGGTGGGGGGGCTCTGGGGAGCAGAACACATCAGGATGGGGGGGCTGGCTCAGCAGGACGGGGTCCCCAACCCCCTGTGGTGCCCAGGGTGGGGGTCCCAGCCCCTGTGGGGCTCAGAGTGGGGATCCCAGCCCCCTGTGGTGCCATGGGTGGGGGTCCCAGCCCTGTCCCCCATGCCCAGGGACAGCCTGCTGCTGGAGGCGGGGTTCCTGGGGGGCTCAGGGTGGGGGTCCCATCCCCTTTGGGGCACAGAATGGGGGTCTCACCCCAATCCCCCCCTGTCCCCACCCCCCCAGGGACAGCCTGCTGCTGGAGGCCGGCTTCCTGGGGGGCTCAGGGTGGGGGTCCCCATCCCCTGGGGGTCTCAGGGTGGGGGTCTCACCCCAATCCCCCCCCCCCAGGGACAGCCTGCTGCTGGAGGCGGGGGTTCCTGGGGGGCTCAGGGTGGGGGTCCCATCCCCTTTGGGGCACAGAGTTGGGGGGGTCTATCTCACCCCAATCCCCCCCCCCCCAGGGACAGCCTGCTGCTGGAGGCTGGGTTCCTGGGGGTCTCAGGGTGGGGGTCTCACTCCAATCCCCCCCCCCCCCAGGGACAGCCTGCTGCTGGAGGCCGGGTTCCTGGGGGGCTCGGGGTGGGGGTCCCATCCCCTGGGGATCTCAGGGTGGGGGTCTCACCCCAATCCCCCCCCCCAGGGACAGCCTGCTGCTGGAGGCAGGGTTCCTGGCGGTGCTGGTGGCCCCCCTGAGGCTGCTGAGGCGGGGGGGCTCCCCGGGCTGGAGACCCCAGGACGGCGTCACCTTCTGGGCCGTGCGCTGGCTGCTCTTCCGCCTGATGTTCTCCTCAGGGGTGGTCAAACTCACCTCGCGCTGCCCCACCTGGTGGGGGCTCACAGGTGAGTGAGGGGGGCTCTGGGGGGAGCTGGGGGGGCTCACAGGTGAGCCAGGGGGGCTCTGGGGGGCTCACAGGTGAGTGGGGGGGTTCACAGGTGAGTGAGGGGGGCTCTGGGGGGAGCTGGGGGGGCTCACAGGTGAGATGGGGGGGCTCTGGGGGGAGCTGGGGGGCTCACAGGTGAGTAGGGGGGACTCACAGGTGAGATGGGGGGGCTCTGGGGGGCTCACAGGTGAGCTGGGGGGGCTCTGGGGACTCACAGGTGAGCTGGGGGTCTCACAGGGGAGGGGGAGCTCAGATTATGGGGGGAGTCCCGCAGTTTTAGGGGTGAGAAGAATCAGTGTAAACTCAAATTTGGGGTGAATTTTTGGGATTTCTGACCAAACTCCTGTTCCCCACCCCTGAGAACACCTGAATTTGACATTTTTAAAACCCTAAATTGGACATTTCTGCCCCGAGGGCCTTTTCCCCGTACCCTGGGGCAGGCAGAACCAGGGTAAACCCAGATTTGGGGTGAACATTTGGGATTTTTTTGGGATTTCTGACCAAACCCCCCCTTCCTATTCCCCCACCCCTAAAAACACCTGAATTTGACATATTTAAAACCTTAAATTTGACATTTCTGCCCCAAGAAGCTTTTCCCTGTACCCTGGGGCAGGCAGAACCAGCGTTAACCCAGATTTGGGGTGAACATTTGGGATTTTTTTCGGATTTCTGACCAAACCCCCCCGTCCCTGTGCCCCCAGCCCTGAGGCACCACTGATTTTGGGATTTTTACCCCAGGAAGGCTTCTCCCTGTACTCTGGGATTGAATAATCAGTGTAAACCCAGATTTGGGGTGAATTTTTGGAAATTCTGACCAAACCTCTCCCTTTCTGCTTCCCCACCCCTGAGAACACCTGAATTTGCCATTTTTAAAACCCCTAAATTGGACATTTTTGCCCTGAGAAGCTTCTCCCTCTACTCTGGGACAGGCAGAAGCAGCGTTAACCCAGATTTGGGGTTGACATTTGGGATTTTTTGGGCACTCTGACCAAACCCCCCTGTCCCTGTGCCCTCACCCCTAAGAACACCTGAATTTGACATTTTTAAACCCCCTAAATTTCACATTTTTACACCAGGAAGCTTCTCCCTCTACTCTGGGGCAGGCAGAACCAGCGTTAACCCAGATTTGGGGGGAACTTTTGGGATTTTTTGGGATTTCTGACCAAACCCCCCCATCCCTTTCCCCATGCCCCCAGCCCTGAGAACACCTGAATTTGACATTTTAAAATTTGACATTTTAACACCAAAAAGCTTTTCCCTGTACCCTGGGGCAGGCAGGATCAGTGTAAACCCAGATTTGGGGTGAACATTTGGGATTTTTTGGGATTTCTGACCAAACCCCCCTGTCCCTGTGCCCTCACCCCTAAGAACACCTGAATTTGACATTTTTAAAACCCCTAAATTTCACATTTTACCCCAGGAAGCTTTTTCCTCTACTCTGGGGCAGGCAGAACCAGCGTTAACCCAGATTTGGGGTGAACATTTGGGATTTTTTGGGATTTTTGACCAAACCCCCCCTTCCTATTCCCCACCCCTGAGAACACCTGTATTTGACATATTTAAAACCCTGAATTTGACATTTCTGCCCCGAGGATCGTTTCCCTGTACCTTGGAGCAGGCAGAACCAGCATTAACCCAGATTTGGGGTGAACATTTGGGATTTTTTGGGCACTCTGACCCCTGTCCCTGTGCCCTCACCCCTAAGAACACCCGTATTTGGCATTTTTAAACCCCCTAAATTCTCACATTTTTACCCCAGGAAGCTTTTCCCTGTACCCTGGGGCAGGCAGAACCAGCGTTAACCCAGCTTTGGGGTGAACATTTGGGATTTCTGACCAAACCCCCCCTGTTCCCCATGCCCCCACCCCTGAGAACACCTGAATTGACATTTTAAACCCTAAATTTGACATTTTTAAAACCTTAAATTTGACATTTCTGCCCCGAGGACCTTTTCCTGTGCTCTGGGGCAGGCAGAACCAGCGTTAACCCAGATTTGGGGTGAACTTTTGGATTTCTGACCAAACCCTTCCCTTTCTGCTTCCCCACCCCTGAGAACACCTGAATTTGACATTTTTAAAACCCTGAATTTGACATTTTTAAAACCTTGAATTTGATATTTCTGCCCCGAGGACCTTTTCCCTGTACCCTGGGGCAGGCAGAACCAGCGTTAACCCAGATTTGGGGGTGAACATTTGGGATTTTTTTGGCACTCTGACAAACCCCCCCCTCTTGTGCCCCCACCCCTGAGAGTACCTGTATTTGACAAGTTAGAAACCACTGAATTTGGGATTTTTTACCCCAGGAAGCTTTTCCCTGTACTCTGGGGCAGGCAGGATCAGGGTTAACCCAGATTTGGGGTGAACATTCAGGGATTGTTTTGGGATTTCTGACCAAACCCCCCTGTTCCCCATGCCCCCACCCCTGAGAACACCTGAATTTGACATTTTTAAAACCCTAAATTTGACATTTCTGCTCTGAGGACCTTTTCCCCGTACCCTGGGGCGGGCAGAACAGGGTTAACCCAGATTTGGGGTGAACATTTGGGATTTTTTTCGGATTTCTGACCAAACCCCCCCGTCCCTGTGCCCCCAGCCCTGAGGCACCACTGATTTTGGGATTTTTACCCCAGGAAGCTTCTCCCTGTGCTCTGGGGCAGGCAGAACCCGTGTAAACCCAGATTTGGGGTGAGCATTTGGGATTTTTTGGGATTTCTGACCAAACCCCCCCTTGTCCTGTCCCTGTCCCCCCAGCCCTGAGGTACCACTACGAGAGCCAGTGCCTGCCCACGCCGGGGGCCTGGCTGGCCCACCAGCTGCCCGCCTGGGTTCCAGAAGCTCAGCGTGGTGGCCACCTACGTCATCGAGGTGGCCGTGCCCCCGCTCTTCTTCGCGCCCCTGCGCCGCCTGCGCCTCTTCGCCTTCTACTGCCAGGTGGGGAGGGGGCTGCCCGCCCTGGGGGGGCTCTGCAGGGACAGCCCACCACACCTGCAAGGGCCTGGGGGTGGTGGCCATCCTGTTCTTCTGGGTGGGTGTGGGCTTTGGTGACGCCACCAGGGCTGGGTCCTACCCCTGTTGTGCCCATGGGCATCCCTGGGGGTCCTCAGGGGGGCTCCTCAGGGGGTTGGGGTGGGCTCCTGGCTCTGGGGGTGCTGCAGGGACAGCCCACCACACCTGCAGGGCCTGGGGGTGGTGGCCATCCTGTTCTTCTGCTGGGGTGTGGCCTTTGGTGACACCACCAGGGCTGTGTCCTACCCCTGTTGTGCCCCCTGGCATCCCTGGGGGTCCTCAGGGGGGCTGGGGTGGGCTCCTGGCTCAGGGGATGCTCTGCAGGTGCTGGGTGTCCTGTGTTCCCCATGGGTCCCTTTGTGCCCCCCACTGTCCCACAGGGGGTTCAGGGGGCTGGGGTGGTCTCCTGGCTCTGTGGACCCTGGGACATCTGGGGTGTCGCCCAGCCCCCTGACCCCCTCTGGACCACCCCCTGTGTGCTGGGGGGGGTCCCATGGGGGGGTTTCAGGGGCTGGGCCCCTCCTTCTGGGGGCACTGGGACATCTGCTGGGCTGTCCCACTGTCCCAGCAGGACACAAAGAAATGGCACTCACACACCGAGGTGTCCAAGGCAGAAAAGGAGCACTTTATTTACAGGCTTCAACATTTATAGAATTTATAGGATTTATAGGATTATAAATTGTAGAACATTTATAGAATCCAGTGACCATGGGTTGGAGGAAGGAAATCTTCCTGTCCAGCCACGCTGGTCACCCCAACAATCCATCACTTCTCTCCTCTTTATGAGAAAAATGCAAATATGAAAGGACAGTTACAACAACAGTAAATTGTGAAAACGGTGAGAAACTTTTCTGCAAAAGTTAAATCAGAGGGCTGAAGTAGAACTTTTAAAAACAGAGAAAAGCAGGGGCAACATCCCACCCCCTGTGTCATCTGCCCCCAGCCCTGTGACCCCCTCTGGACCCCCCTGGTACCTCCTTTGTGCTGGGGGGGTCCCCATGGGGGTCCCATGGGGTTTTCAGGGGCTGAGCTCCTCCTTCTGGGGGCACTGGGACATCTGCTGGGCTGTCCCACTGTCCCAGCAGGACACAGAGGAAATGGCACTCACACACTGAGGTGTCCAAGGCAGAAAAGGGGCACTTCTTTTACAGGCTTCAACATTTATAGAATTTATAGAATTCATAGGATTCATAGGATTCATAGGATTCATAGGATTCATAGGATTCATAGGATTTATAGACTTTATAGACTTTATAGACTTTATAGACTTTATAGAATTATAAATTGTAGAAGATTTATAGAATCCAGTGACCATGGCTTGGAGGAAGGAAATCTTCCTGTCCAGCCACACCAGTCAGCCCAACAGTCCCTCACTTCTCTCCGCTTAATGAGAAAAATGCAAATATGAAAGGACAGTTACAACAACAGTAAATTGTTCATGTGAAAACGGTGAGAAACTCTTCTGCAAAAGTTAAATCAGAGGCTGAAACAGAACTTTTAAAAACAGAGAAAACCAGGGCAACATCCCACACCCTGTGTCATCTGCCCCCAGCCCCATCACCCCCTCTGGACCCCCCTGGTGCCTCCTTTGTGCTGTGGGGGGGTCCCATGGGGTTTTCAGGGGCTGAGCTCCTCCTTCTGGTGCACTGGGACATCTGCTGGCTGTCCCACTGTCCCAGCAGGACACAAAGAAATGGCACTCACACACTGAGGTGTCCAAGCAGAAAAGGAGCATTTCATTTACAGGCTTCAACATTTATAGAATTTATAGAATTTATAGAATTTATAGAATTATAAATTGCAGAACATTTATAGAATCCAGTGACCATGGGTTGGAGGAAGGAAATCTTCCTCTCCACCCACACTGGTCAGCCCAACAATCCATCACTTTTCTCCTCTTAATGAGAAAAATGCAAATACGAAAGGACAGTTACAACAACAGTAAATTGTTCATGTGAAAACGGTGAGAAACTCTTCTGCAAAAGTTAAATCAGAGGGCTGAAGTAGAACTTTTAAAAAACAGAGAAAAGCAGGGCAACATCCCACACCCTGTGTCATCTGTCCCCCAGCCCCGTCACCCCCTCTGGACCCCCCTGGTGCCTCCTTTGTGCTGGGGGGGTCCCATGGGGTTTTCAGGGGCTGGGCCCCTCCTTCTGGGGCACTGGGACATTTGCTGGGCTGTCCCACTGTCCCAGCAGGACACAAAGAAATGGCACTCACACACTGAGGTGTCCAAGGCAGAAAAGGAGCACTTTATTTACAGGCTTCAACATTTATAGAATTTATAGGATTTATAGAATTTATAGAATTATAAATGTAGAACATTTATAGAATCCAGTGACCATGGGTTGGAGGAAGGAAATCTTCCTCTCCAGCCACACTGGTCACCCCAACAATCCATCAATTCTCTCCTCTTAATGAGAAAAATGCAAATATGAAAGGACAGTTACAACAACAGTAAATTGTTCA
>WQNJ02000382.1:0-79989 GCA_016584745.2 Phylloscopus trochilus trochilus | reverse complement strand
CAGGGATTATTCAGGGGTCACTCAAGGGTCACTCAGAGGATACTCAGGGGTCACTCAGGGGTTACTCAGCGGATACTCAGGGGATGTTCAGGAGCAGCTCAGGATGCTCACGTGGGATATCCAGGTGGATCAGGAGTTACTCCGGGGTTACTCAGAGGAGCCCAGAGGATGCTCGGGATACTCAAGGGTTACTCAGAGGACGCTCAGGGGGTGTTCTGGACATACTCCAAGGATGCTCCAGGGTTTTTTCCAGGGATTTTCCTACCCTTATCAGCCTTTTCCCGGCCTTATCAGCCTTGTCCTGCCCTTATCAGCCGTTTCCCTGTTCCGACTGGAATAGGGATACTCCCAGCTGGAGAAATGGGATAATTGGTGCCAACTGGAAAACCGGATGTTTCCAGTGGGAGAGGTGGGATAACTCTTCCAACTTGAAATCCGGGATGTTCCAGCTGGAGAGTGGGAATAATGGTGCCAACTGGAAAGGTGGGATACTCCCCAGCTGGAGAAATGGGATGATGGTGCCGACTGGAAAGGCAGGAATGATTCTAGATGGAGAGGTGGGATAACTCTTCCAATTGGAAACGTGGGATTGTTTCCAGTTGGAGATGTTGGATAACTGTTCCGACTGGAAATGTGGGATAATCCCAGCTGGAGAGAGTGGGATAATGGTGCTGACTGGAAATCCGGGATGTTTCCAGCTGGAGAGGTGGGATAATGGTGCTGAGCGGAAATGTGGGATACTCCAGATGGAGAAATGGGATGATGGTGCCAACTGGAAAGGCAGGAATGCTTCCAGATGGAGAAGTGGGATAACTGTTCTGACTGGAAAGGTGGGATGTTTCCAGTTGGAGAAATGGGATAATGGTGCCAACTGGAAAGGGTGGATGTTTCCAGTGGGAGAGGTGGGATAATGGTGCTGAGCGGAAATGTGGATACTCCCAGATGGAAAAATGGGATGATGGTACCGACTGGAAATGCGAGATATTTCCAGCTGGAGAAATGGGATGACGCCTCTGGCCAGTGAGGTGGAGAACTCTTTCCGACTGGAAATGCGGGATGTTTCCAGTTGGAGAGGTTGGATAACTGTTCTGACTGGAAATGTGGGATACTCCCAGCTGGAGAAATGGATGATGGTGCCAACTGGAAATGCGGGATGTTTCCAGTGGGAGAGTTGGGATAACTGTTCCAACTGGAAATGCGGAATTGTTTCCAGTTGGAGATGTTGGACAACTGTTCCGACTGGAAATGTGGGATGCTCCTAACTGGAGAAATGGGATTATGGTGCCAACTGGAAAGGTGGGAATGCTTCCAGTTGGAGAGGTGGGATAACTCTTTCCGACTGGAAAATGTGGGATACTCCCAGCTGGAGAAATGGGATAACGGTGCCAACTGGAAATGCGGAATTGTTTCCAGTTGGAGATGTTGGATAACTGTTCCGACTGGAAATGTGGGGATACTCCAGCTGGAGAAATGGGATGATGCTGCTGCCAACTAGAAATATGGGATGTTTTCTAGCTGGAGAGGTGGGATAATGGTGCCGACTGGAAAAGCGGGAATGCTGTCCCATTTCTCCGCAGCCTTCCCGAGGTCCGGATTTCGGACAACGGTCCCTACGAGTGCCACGTGGGATCTACGACCGAGCCACGCGGGAGAAGGTGGTGCTGGCCTCCGGGAACGTCTTCCTGAACGTGATGGGTGAGCGCCGGATCGGGATCCAGGGAAAAAAACACCGGCGGGGTCTCGGAACGGCAGGGATTGGGGTCTTCTAGGGGTGGGGTGGGATGGGATGGGATGGGATGGGAATGGGAATGGGAATGGGAATGGGAATGGGATGGGGTGGGGTGGGATGGGATCCATGGGATGGGATGGGATGGGATGGGATGGGATGGGATGGGATGGGATGGGATGGGAATGGGAATGGGAATGGGAATTGGATGGGGGTGGGGTGGGATGGGATCCATGGGATGGGATGGGACAGGATGGGATGGATCAACAGGATGGGAATGGGAATGGGAATGGGGATGGGGATGGGGATGGGGATGGGGATGGGGATGGGATGGGATGGGATGGGATGGGATGGGATGGGATCAACAGGATGGGAATGGGAATGGGAATGGGAATGGGAATGGGATGGGGATGGGAATTGGATTGCGATTGGGATGAGGATGAGGATGAAGATGAGGATGAGGATGAGAACGAGGATGAAGATGAGGATGGGGATGAGGCTGAGGCTGAGGCTGAGGCTGAGGATGAGGATGAGGATGAGGATGGGATGGGAATGAGGATGGGATGAGGATGGAGTGGGGAGAGGATGAAGATGAGCATGACCATGAGGATGAGGATGGGATGGGGATGAAGATGAGGCTGAGGCTGAGGATGAGGATGATGATGAGGATGGGGATTGGATTGCAATTGGGATGGGGATGAGGATGAGGATGAGGATGGGATGAGGATGGGGATGAGGATGAGGATGGGATGAGGATGAAGATGAGGATGGGATGGGGATGAAGATGAGGCTGAGGCTGAAGCTGAGGATGAGGATGAGGATGAGGATGAGGATGAGATGAGGCTGAGGATGAGGATGAGGATGAAGATGAGGCTGAGCTGAGCCTGAGGATGAAGATGAAGATGAGGCTGAGGACGAGGCTGACCTCCCGGCTCTGCCCGCAGCTCCCCCGACGTCCATCTCGGTGCTGGCCGCCGACCACCCCGGCGCCCTTCAGCCGCTACCAGGCGCAGAACTTCACCCTGGTCTGCGTGGTGTCCGGCGGGAAGCCGGCGCCGCTGGTGAGCTCCCGGCCGGATCCTCCCCTCCCTCCCTCCCTCCCTCCGAGCCACGGAACAACCAAACACCTCCGACACAAAAAACCCCACAACAGCCCTGGGCTGATCCAATCCCGTCTGTCCCTGGAGACCGCGGGATGGGATGGGATGGGGATGGGATGGGATCCATAGGATGGGATGGGATGGGATGGGATCAGTGGGATGGGAATGGGAGATGGGAATGGGAATGGGATGGGATCCATGGGATGGGGTGGGGTGGGGGATGGGATGGGGATGGGATCAGTGGGATGGGGATGGGATGGGATCAATGGGATGGGGTGGGGTGGGATGGGATGGGATGGGATCAGTGGGATGGGGATGGGATGGGATCAATGGGATGGGATCAATGGGATGGGAAGGGGATGGGGATGGATGGGGATGGGATGGGGATGGGATCCATGGGATGGGATCCATGGATGGGATGGGACGGGATCAATGGCATGGGATGGGATGGGATCCATGGGATGGGGTGGGGTGGGATGGGATTGATGGGATGGAATGAATGGGAATGGGAATGGGAATGGGAATGGGGAATTGGATGGGATCAATGGCATGGGATGGAATAGGATGGGATCCATGGGATGGGGATCTGTGGGATGGGATGGATGGGATGGATGGGATGGGATCAATGGCATTGGATGGGATGGGATGAGATTGATGGGATGGGAATGGGAATGGGAATGGGAATGAAAATGGGATGGGAATGGAATGGAATGGATGGAATGGGATGGGATGGGAATGGGAATGGGAATGGGAATGGGAATGGGATGGGGATCCATGGGATGGGATGGGATGGGATGGGATGGGATGGGATGGGATGGGATGGGATCAATGGCTTGGGATCAGTGGGATGGGGTGGAATGGGATCCATGGGATGGGATGGGATGGGATGGGATCAATGGCATGGGGATCAGTGGGATGGGGTGGAATGGGATGGGATGGGATCAATGGGATGGGGTGGGATGGGGATGGGGATGGGGATGGATGGGATGGGATGGGATGGGAATGGGATCCATGGGATGGGATGGAATGGATGGGATGGGGATGGGATGGGATGGGTCAGAACGGGATGGGGATGGGGACGGGATGGGCCAGCCCCACTCACCCCCCCCCCCCACCCTTCCCCCCTCCAGGTCTACTTCAAGCGTGACGGCGAGCCCATCGAGGCCACCCCTCTGCCGGAGCCGCCGGCCGGGCGCCAGCAGCTGGGCCCCCCGCAACCTCCTGCACCGCGACCTCCTGGACGACACCAAACTTCCCAAATCCCTGTCTGCCGAGGGCCGGCCGGGACCGGGAAGTGACCCCTTCCCCACGGCCGATCCGCCGCGGGGTCTGGCGGGCCGAGCGGGAGCCGGTGACGGAGGAGAACATCCCGGAGACGGTGGTCAGCCGGGAATTCCGCGTTGGGTGCACATGCCGAGCCCATCTATTACTTCCGGCACAGCCACGCCCGGTCAGCGACGGCACCGTCGAGGCTCGGGCCACCCTGACCTGGACCCTCAACCCCCAGATCGACAACGAGGCGCTCTTCAGCTGCGAGGTCAAGCACCCGGCGCTCTCCATGCCCATGCAGTCCGAGGTCACGCTGGGTAAGGGCGAGGGGGGTATTTTTGGGGCTTTTTTGTGGGTTTTTTTGGTCAATTTGCGGGGGGGATTTTTTTCTTTTCTTCTCTTCTCTTCTCTTCTCTTCTCTTCTCTCTCTCTTCTCTTCTCTTCTCTTTTCTCTTTTCTCTTTTCTCTTTTCTCTTTTCCTTTTCACTCTTTCTCTTTTCTTTTCTTTTCTCTTTTCTTTATTCTTTTCTTTTCTTTTCTTTTCTTTTCTTTTCTTTTCTTCTCTTTCTTCTCTTTTTCTTTTCTTTTCTTTTCTTCTCTTTTTCTTTTCTTCTCTTTTCTTTTCTTTTTTCTTTTCTTCTCTTTTCTTTTCTTTTTTCTTTTCTTCTCTTTTCTTTTCTTTTCCCTTTCTTTTCTTTTCCCTTTCCTTTCCTTTCCTTTCCTTTCCTTTCCTTTCCTTTCTTCCTTTCCTTTCCTTTCCTTTCCTTTCCTTCCTTTCCTTTCCTTTCCTTTCCTTTCCTTTCTTTCCTTTCCTTTCCTTTCCTTTTCCTTTCCTTTCCTTTCCTTTCCTTTCCTTTCCTTTCCTTTCCTTTCCTTTCCTTTCCTTTCCTTTCCTTTCCTTTCCTTTCCTTTCCTTTCCTTTCCTTTCTTTCCTTTCCTTTCCGTTTTTTTTTTTACTTCCTCGCCAGTTTTTGGTTTCCTCTGCGGTTTTTAGCCCTTTTTCTCCATTTTTTGGTCTTTCCCCCTTTTTTTGCCTTTCTCTCTGTTTTGGCCTGCTTTCCTTTTTTATTTTGCTTTTTCCTTTTCATTTTTTGGACTTTCTCTCCGGTTTTTGGCTTTGCTCTCCCATTTTTTTTTTTTATTTTCTCTCTATTTTTGGCCTGTCTTCCTTTTTTTATTTTGCTGTTTCCTTTTCATTTTTTTGGACTTTCTCTCCAAGTTTTGGCTTTGCTCTCCTGTGTTGTTTTTTTTTTTTTTTAATTTTCTCTCCATTTTTGGCCTGTTTTCCTTTTATATTTTGCTTTTTCCCTCTTGATTTTTTGGATTTTCTCCTTTAAATTTTTTTGGACTTTCTTGCCGGTTTTTGGCTTTGCTCTCCTTTTTATTATTTTTTTTTATTTTCTCTCTATTTTTGGCCTGGTTTCCTTTTTCTATTTTGCTTTTTCCTTTTCATTTTTTTGGACTTTCTCTCCGGTTTTTGGCTTTGCTCTCCCATTTTTTTTTTTATTTTCTCTCTATTTTTGGCCTGTTTTTCTTTTTTTATTTTGCTGTTTCCTTTTCATTTTTTGGACTTTCTCTCCAAGTTTTGGCTTTGCTCTCATGGTTTTGGTTTTTTTTAATTTCCTCTCCATTTTTGGCCTGCTTTCCTTTTATATTTTGCTTTTTCTCTCTTAATTTTTGGATTTTCTCTTTTAATTTTTTGGACTTTCTTGCCAGTTTTTGGCTTTGCTCTCCCTTTTTTTTTTTTTTTTTTTTTTTATTTTCTCTCTATTTTTGGCCTGGTTTCCTTTTTCTATTTTGGTTTTTCCTTTTCATTTTTATGGACTTTCTCTCCGGTTTTTGGCTTTGCTCTCCCATTTTTTTTTTTTATTTTCTCTCTATTTTTGGCCTGGTTTCCTTCTTTCTCTTTTGCTTTTTCCTTTTCATTTTTGCCTTTTCTCTTTTCATTTTTTGGACTTTCTCCCCGGTTTTTGGCTTTGCTTTCCATTTGTTGACTTCTCTCTCCATTTTTTGGCCTTTCCCCCCCATTTTTTCCCTTTTTTTCCCCACTTTTGGCCTTTTAAATTTTATATTTTTTTTTGCTTTTCTCTCCATTTTTGGCCTGTTTTCCTTTTTTTTTCTTTTTTTTTTTTTTTTACTGTTTCCTTTTTATTTTTTGGCTTTTCTCTCAGTTTTGGGGAGGGGTTCAATTTTTTTGTTTTTCTCCCTTTTTACTTTTTTTTTTCCTTTTTTTGGCTCGTTTTTCATTTTTTTGTCTTTTCTCTCAATTTTGGGAGTTTTTTAAAATAGTTTTTGGTTTTCTCCCTATTTTTTTTTCCTTTTTTTTGGCTCTTTTTTTTCATTTTTGGTGTTTTCCCCCCCAATTTTTTCCTGGGCTTTTCCCCAGGGTTTTTTTTTGTTTTGTTTTTGTTTTAATCCCACATTTTGCTCTCCTCTCCCTCATTTTTTTCTCTCTCCTTTTGCCCTTTTCCTTTTCTTTTGGGGGTTTTCAGGCAGGCGTGAGGATCCCACGGGACAGAGGTGCTGCCAAGGCTCCCCAAAAACTTGGGATAGGAGCAGGGATGGATGGGATGGATGGGATTTTCCAGGAGTTCGTTGTCCCCTGTCCCAGCCACGGGCAGTGTTTAGGGTAGGCTTTGCTGGGATAAAAAGGATTTTTTGGGAATGCTGGAGCTGGGGGGTGGATCTGTCACCTCCATCCCAGCCTCAGGAGATCCAAGGACATCCCACAGCCCTTTGTTGGCTCATCCCAGCGGGAATTGCCAAGGAGGGAATTCCTGAGTCAGCTCCTGCCCCTGGAGCCGTGACAGGCTGGTGGGATCCAGGCCAGGGAATTCCGCTCCCCCCACATTCCCCCAGCCCTTGGAAGAGCAGAAGCTCCTCAGGTGACCATGAGGTCCATGGGTCCTCCACCACCTCCCACCCTCCCTTCTCCTGGCTCCCTCTGGAAGGGGCTGAGCTCTCCACGGGGATTTTTTCCAGCCTTCTGGAAAAGGTTTTCCCAAGCCTCGAGCCAGGTGGAGCAGCCCGGGCTTTGCTCCTGGCCAAGTGGAGCCGCTTGGCTCCTCCTCATCTCCTGGAGAGCTTCTCCTCCTTGGCTTCCCAAACGTACTTCCTGCACTGAATCTCCTCCTCGGCATCCAAAAAGCTACGGGAATCCAAAAGCTACGGGAATCCCGCCTTCTCCCCACTTCCTGGAGCTCTTTGGGATTGAGATCCAAGGCTGAGACCTCCCGGCTTTGCTGCTCTTGCCTGAAAATTCCAAGACCTGGATGGGCAAAGCTCAGCCCACGCTGTCCCCGTGTCCCCAAATCCAGGGCTGTCCTCGTCCCCCGGGGGTGTCCCTGCAGCTCCTGGGGTTCCCATCCGCTCCCGGTTTTTTTTTTGGGCACCGATCCCAGCAGATCCCGGTTAACCCCCTTCCCTACATCCACGGTGTAAACACACACTGTGAATTTATATATGAAAAGTAGGGATTCCCAAGAAAAGAGGAGAGATTCCCAGCAAAAGGGAAGAGATTCCCAAGAAAAGAGAAGAGATTCCCAAGAAAAGAGAAGAGATTCCTAAGAAAAGAGGAGAGATTCCTAAGAAAAGAGGAGAGATTCCTAAGAAAAGAGATTCCCAACAAAAGAGAAGAGATTCCCAAGAAAAGAGAAGAGATTCCCAAGAAAAGAGAAGAGATTCCCAAGAAAAGAGGAGAGATTCCCAACAAAAGGGAAGAGATTCCCAAGAAAAGAGATTCCTAAGAAAAGAGGAGAGATTCCTAAGAAAAGAGAAGATATTCCCAAGAAAAGAGGAGAGATACCCAACAAGAGAAGAGATTCCCAAGAAAAGAGATTCCCAAGAAAAGAGGAGAGATTCTCAACAAGAGAAGAGATTCCCAAGAAAAGAGATTCCCAACAAAAGAGAAGAGATTCCCAACAAAAGAGAAGAGATTCCCAAGAAAAGAGATTCCCAAGAAAAGAGGAGAGATTCCCAAGAAAAGAGGAGAGATTCCCAAGAAAAGAGAAGATATTCCCAAGAAAAGAGGAGAGATACCCAACAAGAGAAGAGATTCCCAAGAAAAGAGATTCCCAAGAAAAGAGGAGAGATTCCCAAGAAAAGAGATTCCCAACAAAAGGGAAGAGATTCCCAAGAAAAGAGAAGATATTCCCAAGAAAAGTCACATTAAACCCAACACCAACCCCAAAAGCTGCGTTTTGGGCCCCAGCCAGGCCGTGGTGGGATCATCTTCAGCACGTCCCTGCTCCAGAGGGACACATCCCGCATGGAAAGAGCATGGAAAGAGCATGGAAAGAGCATCCATCCATGGAAAGAGCAGTCCATGGTCAGGGGTGGAGCATCCTGGGACAGGGATGGACATTCCATGGGCTTCCAGTGTCCAGCTCCCTGGTGGCTTTGTCCCTCTGTGTCCTGCCAGGGTCCATTTTGTCCCACCCATGACCAGGCTGGGGTGGACAAAGCTGACACACCCAAAGCACAACCTCACTCCTGCCCAATTCTCCTTCCATGAAAGTCCCTGCTCCTGAGGGACACATCCCGCATGGAAAGAGCATGGAAAGAGCATCCATCCATAGAAAGAGCAGTCCATGGTCTGGGGCAGAGCATCCCGGGGCAGGGATGGACACTCCAAGGTTTTCCAGTGTCCAGCTCCCTGGTGGCTCTTTGTTCCTCTGTGTCCTGCCAGGGTCATGTCCAGGTCTGTTTGTCCCACCCATGACCAAGCTGGGACGGACAAAGCTGACACACCCAAAGCACAACCTCACTCCTGCCCAATTCTCCTTCCATGAAATTCCCTGCTCCTGAGGGACACATCCCGCATGGAAAGAGAAGTCCATGGTCTGGGGTGGAGCATCCTGGGGCAGGGATGGACATTCCAAGGTTTTCCAGTGTCCAGCTCCCTGGTGGCTCTTTGTTCTTCTGTGTCCTGCTGGGATCGTGTCCAGGTCCATTTTGTCCCACCCGTGACCAAGCTGGGGTGGACAAAGCTGACACACCCAAAGCAATTCCCCTTCCATGAAAGTCTCTGCTCCAGAGGGACACATCCCACATGGAAAGAGCATGGAAAGAGCATCCATCCATAGAAAGAGCAGTCCATGGTCAGGGGTGGAGCATCCTGGGGCAGGGATGGACACTCCAAGGTTTTCCAGTGTCCAGCTCCCTGGTGGCTCTTTGTCCCTCTGTGTCCTGCCAGGGTCGTGTCCAGGTCCATTTGTCCCACCCATGACCAAGCTTGGGTGGACAAAACTGACACACCCAAAGCACAACCTCGCTCCTGCCCAATTCCCGTTCTCCTTCCATGAAAGCCCCGGAAGCTCCTGGGATGCCCCATCCCACCTCTGGCCCAGCAGGGACGTCCGGGTGGAATCAGGAGCAGATCCTGCCCGGTGTCCCTCCATCACAGCAGAGGAACATCCCCAGCCTGGAATGGGAAAAGGGATTCCCGATTTTTTTCCTTGGGATTTGGTGCCAGCCAGGCTTTAGGGTTGTCTCCTGTTGTGGTTGAGACTCACCAAAATTCCCACTTTTTTTTTTTTTGGGAAGGCTCCTCTGAGGTGTCCCATCTCCCTGGCTTCAAACCAAGCCGATCCTTCTCGGCCGGTTTTTTTTTCCGAGCGGAGCAGGGTTTGGTTGGGAAATAATTCCTTCCCATCAATCCATCCTGTCCCAGCCATCCATCAGCTCCGTGCTTTTCCCCGTTCTCCCGCCCGGGGGGTCCTTCCCTGCCTGTCCATCCGTCATTCCGGTGTCTCCATCCATCACGGAGCTGTCACGGAGCCCCCCGGCGGGGATCATCCATCAAAGCCTCGTTAACCCCGCCAAGGAGACGCTGGCGCTGCCCAGCCTGGCTGCCCAGGCTCAAACCCAAATGCAAGCTCAGACTGAAACCCAAATGCAAGCTCAGACTGAAACCTAAACCCAAACCCAAAGTCAGACCCAAACCTAAACCCAAACCCAAATCCAGACCCAAACTCAAGCTCAGGCTCAAACCCAAATGCAAGCTCAGACCCAAACCTAAACACAAACCCAAACCCAAAGTCAGACCCAAACCTAAACCCAAACCCAAATCCAAATCCAGACCCAAACTCAAGCTCAGGCTCAAACCCAAATGCAAGCTCAGACTGAAACCTAAACCCAAACCCAAACCCAAAGTCAGACCCAAACCTAAACCCAAATGCAAACCCAGACCCAAACTCAAGCTCAGGCTCAAACCCAAATGCAAGCTCAGACTGAAACCTAAGCACAAACCCAAAATCAAACCCAAACCCAAACCCAAAGTCAGACCCAAACCTAAACCCAAATGCAAACCCAGACCCAAACTCAAGCTCAGACTCAAACCCAAACCCAAATGGAAACCCAAACTCAAATCCAGACCCAGATTCAAACCCAGACCCAAACTCAAACCCAGACCCAAACTCAAGCTCAGACTCAAACCCAAATGCAAGCTCAGACTGAAACCTAATCACAAACCCAAACCCAAACCCAAAGTCAGACCCAAAAGTAGATCCAAACTCAAGCTCAGACTCAAACCCAAACCCAAACCTAAACCCAAATGCAAACCCAGACCCAAACTCAAGCTCAGACTCAAACCCAAATGCAAGCTCAGACTCAAACCTAATCACAAACCCAAACCCAAAGTCAGACCCAAACCTAAACCCAAACCCAAACCCAAACCCAAACCTAAACCCAAACCCAAACCCAAACCTAAACCCAAACCCAAACCCAAACCTAAACCCAAAGTCAGACCCAAACCTAAACCCAAACCCAAAGTCAGACCCAAACCTAAACCCAAGTGCAAACCCAGACCCAAACTCAAGCTCAGACCCAAACCCAAATGGAAACCCAGACGCAAACTCAAACCCAGACCCAAAGTCAAGTTCAGATTCAAACCTAAACCCAAATGCAAACCCAAACTCAAGCTCAGACCCAAACCCAAAGTCAGACCCAAACCTAAACCCAAATGCAAACTCAGACTCAAACCCAAACTCAAGTTCAGACCCAAACCTAAACCCAAACACAAGCTCACGTTCAAACCTAAACACAAACCCAAAATCAAACCTGAGCACAAAGTCAGACCCAAACCCCAATGCAGACTCAAACCCAAACCCAAATGGAAACCCAAACTCAAACCCAGACCCAAACCCAAAGTCATACCCAAATGGAAACCCAAACTCAAGCCCAGACTCAAGCTCAGACCCAAACCTAAACCCAAATGTGAACCCAAATGTGAACCCAAATGAAAACCCAAACTCAAACCGAGACCCAAACTCAGACTGAGACCCAAACTCAAACCCAGACCCAGACCTGAACCCAAAACCAAACTCAAACCCAGACCCAGACTCAAACCCAGACCCAAACTCAAGATCAGACCCAAACCCAAACCCAAACCTAAACCCAAATGCGAACCCAAATGAAAACCCAAACTCAAACCAAGACCCAAACTCAAACTGAGACCCAAACTCAAACCCAGACCCAAACCCAAACTCAAACCCAGACCCAAACCTAAACCAAAATGTGAACCCAAATGAAAACCCAAACTCAAACCAAGACCCAAACTCAGACTGAGACCCAAACCCAAACCCAGACCCAGACCCAGACTCAAACCCAGACCCAAACTCAAGCTCAGACCCAAACCCAAACCTAAACCCAAACCCAAACCCAAACCCAGACCAGCGCTGACCGGCTCCTCCTGTCCCCTTCCCCTGCAGTTGCTCCCAAGGGTCCAAAGATCACAATGACGCCGACCAGGGCGCGCGTGGGGGACACGGTGCGGATCCTGGTGCAGGGCTTCCAGGTCAGCAAACCCAAACCCAGACCCAAACCCAGGCCCAAACCCAAACCCAGGCCCAAACCCAAACCCAGACCGAAACCCAGACTCAAACCCAAACCCAGACTCAAACCCAGGCCCAAACCCAGGCCCAAACCCAAACCCAGACCCAAACCCAAACCCAGACTCAAACCCAGGCCCAAACCCAGGCCCAAACCCAAATTCACCCCAAACCCAAACTCACCCAAACCCAGACCCAAACTCAAGCTCAGACTCAAACCTAAACCCAAACCCAGACCGTAACCCAGGCCCAAACCCAACCCCAAACCCAGGCCCAAACCGAGACCCAAACCCAAACCCAGACCCAAACCCAAACCTGGACTCAAACCTAATCCCAAACCCAAACCTAATCCCAAACCCAGGCCCAAACCCGAACCCGGACTCAAACCCAAACCCAACCCAATCCCAAACCCAAACCCAACCCCAAACCCAGACCCAAACCCAGACCCAGACTCAAACCCAAACCTGGACTCAAACTCAAACCAAAACCCAACCCCAAATCCAGACTCAAACCCAGACCCAAACCCAAACCCACACTCAAACCCACACTCAAACCCACACTCAAACCCAAACCCAATCCCAGACCCAAACCCAGGCCCAAACCCAGGCCCAACCCAGGCCCAAACCCAGACCCAAACCCAGGCCCAAACAAAGACCCAGACTCAAACCCAAACCCGGACTCAAACCGAAACCAAAACCCAGACCCAAACCCAGACTCAAACCCAACCCCAACCCCAACCCCAACCCAACCCCAACCCCCAGACCGGATCCAACACCCTCACCCCCCGCTTTACCGCTCCCCTCTCCCCCCTGCCCCTCTCCCCCCGCCCCGCAGAACGAGGTCTTCCCGGAGCCTCTCTTCACCTGGACGCGGGTGGGCAGCCGGCTGCTGGACGGCAGCGCCGAGCACGACGGCAAGGAGCTGGTGCTGGAGCGGGTGCCGGCCGAGCTGAACGGCTCCATGTACCGCTGCACCGCCCAGAACCCGCTGGGCTCCACCGACACCCACACCCGCCTCATCGTCTTCGGTACCGCCGCTTTTAAAATGGGAAAAAATGGCTTTTTTTGGGGTTTTTTTAAGGAAATCGTTTGCTGTCGGACGTCTGTCCCGACACCCCTGGGTTTAGCCTCCCCGCTTTTTTTGAGGAGGAGTTTCGCTGGGAGAAAGAAAAAAGGGAAATAGGGAAAAAAAAGGGGAAAATATGGAAAATAGGGGGAAATGGGAAAATAGGGGAAAATAGGGGGAAAAAGGGGAAAATGGGAAAATATGGGAAAAAAGGGAAAATACGGGAAAATATGGGAAAATAGGGGAAAAAAGGGGGAAAAAGGGGAAATGGGAAAATAGGGGAAATATGGGAAAATAGGGGAAAAAGGGGAAAATGGGAAAATAGGGGAAAAAGGGGGAAATGGGAAAAAAGGAAAATATGGGAAAATAGGGGGAAAAAGGGGAAAATGGGAAAATAGGGGAAAATATGGGAAAATACGGGAAAATATGGGAAAATAGGGGAAAATAGGGGAAAATAGGGGAAAAAAGGGGAAAATGGGGAAATATGGGAAAATAGGGGGAAATATGGGAAAATGGGAAAATATGGGGAAATATGGGAAAATAGGGGAAAAAGGAGAAAATGGGAAAATAGGGGAAAATAGGGGGAAAAAGGAGAAAAAGGGAAAATATGGGAAAAAAGGGAAAATATGGGAAAATACGGGAAAAAAGGGAAAAATGGGAAAATACAGGAAAATATGGGAAAAAAGGGAAAATAGGGGAAAATACGGGCTCTGCCGGGCTCCTCACCACCCCCCCCCTAAAATTGTCTCTCTCTCTGCTCTTTGTTTCCCTCCCACCCCGTTAGAAAACCCGAATATTCCCAGGGGACCGGAAGATTCCAACGGTGAGCGGTGGCGCCGGGATTTCCGTGGGAAGGGCCAGCCCTGCCTGGGCCCCAGACCCCTCTGGCCGCCTCTCCTTGTCTGGCTCCAAGCCCTCGCCCATCTCTCCTTGCCTTTGTCCCAGGCTCTTGCCCGTCCTTCCCTGGCTCATCCCAAGAACCTTCTGATCTCTCCTTGCCCCATTCCAGGCTCTTTCCCGTCTCCTCACCTCATTCCAAGCCTTTTCCCATCTCTCCTTGCCCCATTCCATGTCCTTTCTCATCTCCTTGCCTCATTCCAAACCCTTGCCCATCTCCTTGCCTCATCCCAAGCCCTTTCCCATCTCTCCTCACCTCATTCCAAGCCCTTTGCCATCTCTCCTTGCCTCATCCCAAAGCCTTTCCTATCTCCTCATCTCATCCCAAGCCCTCACTCATCACTCCTTCCCCCATCCCAAGCCCTTTGCCATCTCTCCTCACCTCATTCCAAACCCTTTCCCATCTCTCCTTGCACCATTCCATGTCCTTTCTCATCTCCTTGCCTCATTCCAAACCCTTTCCCATCTCTCCTTGCCCCATTCCATGTCCTTTCCCATCTCTTGTCATCTCATCCCAAGCCCTCACCCATCTCTCCTTGCCCCATCCCAAACCCTTTCCCACCTCCTTGCCCCATTCCAAGCCCTCTCCCACCTCTCCTTGCCCTATTCCATATCCTTTCCCATCTCTCCTTGCCTCATTCCAGGCCCTTTTCCATCTCTCCTCACCTCATCCCAAACCCTTTCCCATCTCTCCTTGCCCCATTCCAAGTCCTTTCCCATCTCTTGTCACCTCATCCCAAACCCTCACCCATCTCCTTGCCTCATTTCCGGCTCTTTCCCATCTCCTTGCCCCATCCCAAGTCCTTTCCCATCTCTCCTCACCTCATCCCAAGCCTTCACCCATCTCTCCTTGTCTCATCTCACGCCCTTTCCCATCGCCTTGCCACCAATCCAAGCTCTTTCCCATCTCTTCTCATCTCATCCCAAGCCCTCAATCATCTCTCCTCAACTCATCCCAGGCCCTTTCCCATCTCTCCTTGCCCCATTTCATGTCCTTTCCCATCTCTCCTCACCTCATTCCAAGCCCTTTCCCATCTCTCCTTGCCCCATTCCATGTCCTTTCCCATCTCCTCGCCTCATCCCAGGCCCTTTCGCATCTCCTTGCCCCATTTCACGTCCTTTCCCACCTCTCCTCACCTCATTCCAAGCCCTCATCCATCTCTCCTTGCCTCATCCCAAACCCTTTCCCATCTCTCCTTGCCCCATTCCATGGCCTTTTCCATCTCCTTGCCTCATTCCAAACCCTTGGCCATCTCCTTTCCCTGTCCCAAGACCTTTCCCATCTCTCCTCACCTCATCCCAAGCCCTCACCCATCTCTCCTTGCCCCATCCCAAACCCTTTCCCACCTCCTTGCCCCATTCCAAGCCCTCTCCCACCTCTCCTTGCCCTATTCCATATCCTTTCCCATCTCCTTGCCCCAGTGCTGGGAACCCCAGTGTTGGGAACCCCAGCATCAGGAACCCTGATGTCGGGAACCCCAGCGTTGGGAACCTCTATGCTGGGAACCCCAGTATCGGGAACTCTGGCGTCAGGAGCCCCAGCATTGGGAACCCCAACATTGGGAACCCCAGTGCTGGGAACTCCAGAGTCAGGAACCCCAACATTGGGAACCCCAGCGCTGGAAACCCCAACATTGGGAACCCCAGTGCTGGGAACCCCAACATTGGGAACCCCAACATAGGGAACCCCAGCGTTGGCAACCCCAGCATTGGGAACCCCAGTGCTAGGAACCCCAGTGTTGGGAACCCCAGCGTCAGGAACCCCAGCATCGGGAACCTCACATTGGGAACCCCAGCGTTGGGAACCCCAGTGCTGGGAGCCCCAGTGTCGGGAACCCCAGCATTGGGAACCCCAGCGTCGGGAACCCCAAAATTGGGAACCCCAGTGCTGGGAACCCCAGCATCGGGAACCCCAAAGCTGGGAACCCTGACATTTGGAACCCCAGCATTGGGAACCCAAGCATCGGGAACCCCAGCATTGGGAACCCCAGCACTGGGAACTCCAGCATCGGGAACCCCCACATCGGGAACCCCAACATTGGGAACCCCAGCGTTGGGAACCCCAGAGTTGAGAACCCCAAAGTCAGGAACCCCAGCATCGGGAACCCCAAAGTTGGGAACCCTGACATTTGGAACCCCGGCGTTGGGAACCCCAGTGCTGGGAGCCGCAGTGTTGGGAACCCCCACATCGGGAACCCCAACATTGGGAACCCCAGTGCTGGGAACCCCAGAGTCGGGAACCCCAGCACTGGGAACCCCAGCATTGGGAACCCCAGTGCTGGGAACCCCAGTGCTGGGAACCCCAACATTGGGAACCCCAGCGTCAGGAACCCCAGTGCTGGGAACCCCAACATCAGCAGCCCAGAGTTGGGAACCCCAGCATTGGGAACCCCAACATTGGGAACCCCAACATTGGGAACCCCAGCACTGGGAACCCCAGCGTTGGGAACCCCCAAGTTGGGAACCCCAGTGCTGGGAACCCCAACATTGGGAACCCCAGTGTCAGGAACCCCAGTGCTGGGAACCCCAGAGTCAGGAACCCCAACATTGGGAACCCCAGCATTGAGAACCCCAACATTGGGAACCCCAACATTGGGAACCCCAACATTGGGAACCCCAGTGCTGGGAACCCCAGCATTGGGAACCCCAGCATTGGGAACCCCCATGTCAGGAACCCCAGTGTTGGGAACCCCAGCATCGGGAACCCCCACATCAGGAACTCCAGCATTGGGAACCCCAGCATTGGGAACCCCAGCGTTGGGAACCCCAACATTGGGAACCCCAGCATTGGGAACCCCAGCATTGGGAACCCCAGCGTTGGGAACCCCAGTGTTGGGAACCCCCACATCAGGAACTCCAGCATTGGGAACCCCAGTGCTGGGAACCCCAGCGTTGGGAACCCCAACATTGGGAACCCCAGCATTGGGAACCCCAGCATTGGGAACCCCAGCGTTGGGAACCCCAGTGTTGGGAACCCCAGCATTGGGAACCCCAACATTGGGAACCCCAGAGTTGGGAACCCCAGCATTGGGAACCCCCACATCGGGAACCCCAGTGCTGGGAACGCCAGTGTTGGGAACCCCAGCATTGGGAACCCCAACGTTGAGAACCCCAGAATTGAGAACCCCAAAGTCAGGAACTCCAGCATTGGGAACCCCAGCGTTGGGAACCCCAGCGCTGGGAACCCCAGTGCTGGGAACCCCAACATTGGGAACCCCAGTGCTGGGAACCCCAGAGTTGGGAACCCCAACATTGGAACCCCAGTGCTGGGAACCCCAGTGTCGGGAACCCCAACATTGGAACCCCAGAGTTGGGAACCCTGACATTTGGAACCCTGGCGTTGGGAACCCCAGTGTTGGGAACCCCAAAGTCAGGAACCCCAGCATCGGGAACCCCAGTGCTGGGAACCCCAGTGCTGGGAACTCCAGTGTTGGGAACCCCAGTGTTGGGAACCCCAGCATTCAGAACCCCAAAATCAGGAACCCCAGCATTGGGAACCCCAGCATCGGGAACCCCAATGTGGGGAACCCCAGCGTCAGGAACCCCAGTGCTGGGAGCCCCAGCGTTGGGAACCCCAACATTGGGAACCCCAGCGTTGGCAACCCCAGCGTTGGGAACCCCAGCGTCGGGAACCTCCACATCGGGAACCCCAACATTGGGAACCCCAGCGCTGGGAACGCCAGTGCTGGGAACCCCAGCATTGGGAACCCCAACATTGAGAACCCCAGTGCTGGGAACCCCAACATCAGGAGCCCCAGCATTGGGAACCCCAAAGTTGGGAACGCCAACATTGGGAACCCCAGCGTTGGGAACCCCAACATTGGGAACCCCAACATTGGGAACCCCAGCATTGGGAACCCCAGCATTGGGAACCCCAACATCGGGAACCCCAACATTGGGAACCCCAGCATCGGGACGCGGCTCCCTCCGCCCCTGACCCCATTTTCCTCCTCTCCAGGTTCGCTTCCCGGCCACTGCGGCTTCAGACTGGTTTTGGCGCTCACCCTGACAGTGATCCTGGAGCTCACGTGAAGCTTCATCCACCGCCTTCCTCCTCCTCCTCTTCTTCCGCCTCCACCCGGCTCCTTCCCGGCGTTCCCGCCTCCGGCCATCGGGTCTTCCCGCTCTATTTTTTTTTTTTTTTTCTATACTCTCGACAGTCTCGGTCTCTTCCCGTATCTCGGCTTCCTCAGATGATTGAATTAAAGGGAAAAAGGAAAAAACCTCTTCTGGGACAAGGTCGTAATTCATGTTTTACCTGTGGTGGGGTTCCCAGCTCTGTCTTGGGGTTTCCAGCTCCATCTTGGGGTCCCCAGCTCCATCTCAGGGTTCCCAGCCCCATCTTGGGGTTTCCAGCTCTGTCTCAAGGTTCCCAGGTCCATCCTGGGGTTCCCAGCACCATCTTGGGATTCCCAGCTCCATTCCGGGGTTCCCAGTCCATCTTCAGGTTCCCAGCTCCGTCTCGGGGTTCCCAGCTCCATCTTGGGGTTCCCAGGTCCATTTCAAAATTCCCAGCACCGTCTTGGGGTTCCCAGCACCATCTTGGGGTTCCCAAGTCCATTCCGGGGTTCTAGGTCCATCTTCGGGTTCCCAGCTTCGTCTCAGGGTTCTCAGCTCCACCTCAGGGTTCCCATCTCCATCTCAGGGTTCCCAGCTCCGTCTCGGGGTTCTCAGCTCCATCTAGGGGTTCCCAGCTTCATCTCAGGGTACCCAACTCCATCTTGGGGTTCCCAGGTCCATCCCGGGGTTCTCAGGTCCATCTCAGGGTTCCCAGCTTCATCTCAGGGTCCCCAGGTCCATCTCGGGGTTCCCAGCTCCATCTCAGGGTTCCCATCTCCATCTCAGGGTTCCCAGCTCCATCTCAGGGTTCTCAGCTCCATCTCGGGGTTCCCAGCTCCATCTTGGGGTTCCCAGCTCCATCTCAGGGTTCTCAGCTCCACCTCAGGGTTCCCAGGTCCATCTCAGGGTTCCCAGCTCCATCTCAGGGTTCTCAGCTCCATCTCAGGGTTCCCAGCTCCATCTCAGGGTTCCCAGCTCCATCTCAGGGTTCCCAGCCCCGTCTTGGGGTTCCCAGCACCATCTCAGGGTTCCCAGCTCCATTCTGGGGTTCACAGGTCCATCTTCGGGTTCCCAGCTTCGTCTCGGGGTTCTCAGCTCCATCTCGGGGTTCCCAGCTCCATCTCAGGGTTTCCAGCCCAATCTTGGGGTTTCCAGCACCGTCTTGGGGTTCCTAGCTCTGTCTTGGGGTTCCCATCCCCATCTCAGGGTTCCCAGCTCCACCTCGGGGTTCTCAGCTCCATCTCGGGGTTCCCAGCTCCATCTCAGGGTTCCCAGCTCCATCTTGGGGTTCCCAGCACCATCTTGGGATTCCCAGCTCCATTCCGGGGTTCCCAGGTCCATCTTCGGGTTCTCAGCTCCATCTCGGGGTACCCATCTCTGTCTTAAGGTTCCCAGGTCCATCCTGGGTTTCCCAGCACCATCTTGGGATCCCCAGCTCCACCTCGGGGTTCCTAGCTCCATCTCAGGGTTCCCAGGTCCATCTCAGGGTTCCCAGCCCCATCTTGGGGTTTCCAGCACCGTCTTGGGGTTCCCAGCTCCATTCTGGGGTTCACAGGTCCATCTTAGGGTCCCCAGGTCCATCTTGGGGTTCCCAGATCCACCTCGGGGTTCCCAGCTCCATCTCAGGGTTCCCAGCTCCACCTCGGGGTTCCCAGGTCCATCTCGGGGTTCCCAGGTCCATCTCAGGGTTCCCAGGTCCATCTCAGGGTCCCCAGCTCCATCTCGGGGTTCCCAGCTCCATCTCGGGGTTCCCAGCTCCATCTCAGTGTCCCCAGCTCCATCTCAGGGTTCCCAGATCCATCTTGGGGTTCCCAGCTCCATTCCGGGGTTCCCAGCTCCATCTCGGGGTTTCCAGCACTGTCTCGGGGTTTCCAGCTCCACCTCAGGGTTCCCAGGTCCATCTCAGGGTTCCCAGCTCCATCTCGGGGTTCCCAGCTCCATCTCAAGGTTCCCAGGTCCATCCTGGGGTTCCCAGCTCCACCTCAGGGTTCCCAGCTCCATCTCGGGGTTCCCAGGTCCATCTCAGGGTTCCCAGCTCCATCTTGGGGTTCCCAGCTCCACCTCAGGGTTCCCAGGTCCATCTCAAGGTTCCCAGCTCCACCTCGGGGTTCCCAGCTCCATCTCAGGGTTCCCAGCTCCATCTTGGGGTTCCCATCTCCATCTTGGGGTTCCCAGCTCCATCTCAGGGTTCCCAGCTCCACCTCGGGGTTCTCAGCTCCATCTCGGGGTTCTCAACTCCATCTCGGGGTTCCCAGCTCCATCTCAGGGTTCCCAGCTCCATCTCGGGGTTCCCAGCTCCACCTCAGGGTTCCCAGCTCCATCTTGGGGTTCCCAGCTCCACCTCGGGGTTCCCAGCTCCATCTCAGGGTTCCCAGCTCCGTCTCAGGGTTCCCAGCTCCATCCTGGGGTTCCCAGCACCATCTTGGGATCCCCAGCTCCATCTCGGGGTTCCCAGCTCCATCTCAGGGTTCCCAGCTCCATCTTGGGGTTCCCAGGTCCATCTCAGGGTTCCCAGGTCCATCCTGGAGTTCCCAGCACCATCTTGGGATTCCCAGCTCCATTCTGGGGTTCCCAGGTCCATCTTCAGGTTCCCAGCTCCGTCTCAGGGTTCTCAGCTCCATCTTAGGGTTCGCAGGTCCATTTCAAAATTCCCAGCACCATCTTGGGGTTCCCAGGTCCATCTCAGGATCCCCAGCTCCATCTCAGCGTTCCCAGCTCCATCTCAGGGTTCCCAGATCCATCTTGGGATTCCCAGGTCCATCTCGGGGTTCCCAGCTCCATCTCGGGGTTCCCAGCTCCACCTCGGGGTTCCCAGCTCCATCTTGGGGTTCCCAGCTCCATCTTGGGGTTCCCAGCTCCATCTTGGGGTTCCCAGCTCCACCTCGGAGTTCCCAGCTCCATCTCAGGGTTCCCATCTCCATCTCGGGGTTCCCAGCTCCACCTCGGGGTTCCCAGCTCCATCTTGGGGTTCTCAGCTCCATCTTGGGGTCCCCAGCTCCATCTAGGGGTCCCCAGCTCCATCTTGGGGTTCCCAGCTCCATCTCAGTGTTCCCAGGTCCATCTCAGGGTTCCCAGCTCCGTCTCAGGGTTCCCAGCTCCACCTTGGGGTTCCCAGCTCCATCTCAGGGTTCCCAGCTTCACCTCAGGGTTCCCAGCTCCATCTTGGGGTTCCTAGCTCCATCTCGGGGTTCCCAGCTCCATCTCGGGGTTCCCAGCTCCATCTCAGGGTTCCCAGCTCCATCTCGGGATTCCCATCTCCATCTCAGGGTTCCCAGATCCATCTTGGGGTTCCCAGCTCCGTCTCAGGATTCCCAGCTCCATCTCAGGGTTCCCAGATCCATCTTGGGGTTCCCAGATCCCTCTTGGGTTTCCCAGATCCACCTCGGGGTTTCCAGCTCCATCTCAGGGTTCCCAGCTCTGTCTCGGGGTTCCCAGCTCCATCTCAGGGTTCCCAGCTCCGTCTCAGGATTCCCAGCTCCATCTCAGGGTTCCCAGGTCCATCTCAGGGTTCCCAGATCCATCTCGGGGTTCCCAGCTCCATCTTGGGATTCCCAGCTCCATCTCGGGGTTCCCAGCTCCACCTTGGGGTTCCCAGCTCCATCTCGGGGTTCCCAGCTCCATCTAGGGGTTCCCAGCTCCACCTTGGGGTTCCCAGCTCCATCTCGGGGTTCCCAGCCCCATCTCGGGGTTTCCAGCTCCATCTTGGGGTTCCTAGCTCTGTCTTGGGGTTCCCAGCTCTGTCTCAGGGTTCCCAGCTCCACCTCGGGGTTCCCAGCTCCATCTCAGGGTTCCCAGCTCCATCTCGGGGTTCCCAGCTCCATCTCAGGGTTCCCAGCTCCATCTCAGGGTTCCCAGCTCCATCTCGGGGTTCCCAGCTCCATCTTGGGGTTCCCAGCTCCATCTCGGGGTTCCCAGCTCCATCTCAGGGTTCCCAGCTCCATCTCAGGGTTCCCAGCTCCACCTTGGGGTTCCCAGCTCCATCTCGGGGTTCCCAGCTCCATCTCAGGGTTCCCAGCTCCATCTCGGGGTTCCCAGGTCCATCTCAGGGTTCTCAGCTCCATCTCAGGGTTCCCAGCTCCATCTTGGGATTCCCAGCTCCATCTCGGGGTTCCCAGCTCCATCTTGGGATTCCCAGGTCCATCTCAGGATCCCCAGCTCCATCTCAGCGTTCCCAGCTTCACCTCAGGGTTCCCAGCTCCATCTTGGGGTTCCCAGGTCCATCTCAGGGTTCCCAGCTCCATCTTGGGGTTCCCAGGTCCATCTCAGGGTTCCCAGCTCCATCTTGGGGTTCCCAGGTCCATCTCAGGGTTCCCATCTCCATCTCAGGGTTCCCAGGTCCATCTCAGGGTTCCCAGCTCCATCTCAGGGTTCCCAAGTCCATCTCAGGGTTCCCAGCTCCGTTTGGAGTACCCAGCTCCCCCTCGGGTTCTTTGGAAGGGGGAGCAGGACGATTCGAGGACTCAAGGACCCCGATTTTCCCTGGAACAACCCAAGCGCAGCATTCCCCACCACCCCGGGATGCTCCGGGCCTCGTCTCCCCAGGCAGTGCCGGGAGCCTGGAAAGTCGTGGATCACTGGGTTGATCCGGCGGGATGCCGGCTCCTTCCCGGCCTGGCTGAGGAATGACAAGTGACAGGCGGCTCCCAACCCCAAATGTCAGCGCTCACACTTGAGCGGGCAGCGGGGACCCCGTGGGCAGCCGTCCGTCCCCATGGAAACCGGACGGATCCGGCCATCCCCCGACATTCCCACATCCCGGAATGCCGCCCATCCCGCGGCTCCGGGTGAATTCCAGGTGGTTCCATCCCCATTCCTGGAGGTTTTCCAGGCTGGTTTTCCTGGTTGTGGAGCATCCCGGGTGCGGGCCGGCATCTCCTGGAGGGAAAGGTTGGGATGGGATCTCCGGGATCCTGTTGTTATGATGGAATAATTCGTGTTTTTTCCTAATAAGGGGATATTGGTGAGAGCTGAGATGCGTTCTTTGTAAGAGCTGCGTTGTAGGTTGTGCTGGTTTGAAAGCAAAACCAGTGAGACTCGCAGTCAGAGATACAATTTATTGGAGAAGAGAGGGGGAAAAAAATGGTGAAATAAAATAAATGGAACGATACAACCTGACAGCCTGTTGGTCAGGGGGTTTGAAGCAGTCCAAAAGTGAGTCCTCCTGGAGTGGCAGAGGTGGTTCTGTTGGAGTAGAGATGATCCTGAGAGAGAAGGGTCCAGTGATGATGAGAAGGGTCCAGGGATGGTGAGAAGGGTCCAGGGGTGGTGAGAAGGCTCCACGGACGGTGAGAAGGGTCCAGGGGTGGTGAGAAGGGCCCAGTGATGGTGAGAAGGGTCCAGTGATGGTGAGAAGGGCCCAGTGGTGGTGACAACGGTCCAGGGATGGTGAGAAGGGTCCAGGGGTGGTGAGAAGGGTCCAGTGATGGTGAGAAGGAGTCCAGTGATGGTGAGAAGGGTCCAGTGATGGTGAGAAGGGTCCAGGTAGTGATGAGAAGAGGTCCGGTGGTGGTGAGAAGGGGTCCGGTGGTGGTGAGAAGGGGTCCAGTCTTCCTCCAGGAATCGGGTGAAGCTGGATGCCTTCTCCTTCCCGTGGCTCAGTTTTTATCCAGGTGGGAATGGTTGGCTCCCCCTCACTGGGCGGAGCATCCCCCAATGGGATGATGGAATGTGGAATGCACTGCTGTGCTGGTTTGAAAGCAAAACCAGTGAGACTCCCAGTCAGAGACACAATTTATTGGAGAAGAAAGGGAAAAAAATGGTGGAATAAAATAAATGGAACAATACAACCTGACAGCCTGTTGGCCAGGGTGTTTGAAGCAGTCCAAAAGTGAGTCCTCCTGGAGTGGCAGAGGTGGTTCTGTTGGAGTAGAGATGATCCTGAGAGAGAAGGGCCCAGGGAGAAGGAGGTTTTCCAGGCTGTTTTTCCTGGTTGTGGAGCATCCCGGCTGCAGGCCGGCATCTCCTGGAGGGAAAGGTTGGGATGGGATCTCCGGGATCCTGTTTTTATGATGGATTAATTCGTGTTTTTCCTAATAAGGGGATATTGGTGAGAGGTGAGATGCGTTCTTTGTAAGAGCTGCGTTGGAGGTTGCGCTGGTTGGAAAGCAAAACCAGTGAGACTCGCAGTCGGAGATACAATTTAATAGGAGAAGAGATGAAAAAAAATGGTGAAATAAAATAAATGGAACAATGCAACCTGACAGCCTGTTGGTCAGGGTGTTTGAAGCAGTCCAGAAGTGAGTCCTCCTGGAGTGGCAGAGGTGGTTCTGTTGGAGTAGAAATGATCCTGAGAGAGAAGGGTCCAGGGAATGTGAGAAGGGTCCAGGGATGGTGTGAAGGGTCCAGTGATGGTGAGAAGGGCCCAGTGATGGTGAGAAGGGCCCAGGGATGGTGAGAAGGGTCCAGTGATGGTGAGAAGGTCCAGGGATGGTGAGAAGGGCCCAGAGATGGTGAGAAGGGTCCAGGGATGGTGAGAAGGGTCCAGGGATGGTGAGAAGGGTCCAGGGATGATGAGAAGGGGTCCAGGGATGGTGAGAAGGGTCCAGGGATGGTGAGAAGGGGTCCGGTGGTGGTGAGAAGGGGTCCGGTCTTCCTCCAGGAATCGGGTGAAGCTGGATGCCTTCTCCTTCCCGTGGCTCAGTTTTTATCCAGGTGGGAATGGTTGGCTCCCCCTCCACGGGGCGGAGCATCCCCCAATGGGATGATGGAATGTGGAATGCGCTGCTGTGCTGGTTTGAAAGCAAAACCAGTGAGACTCGCAGTCAGAGACACAATTTAATAGGAGAAGGGAGGGAAAAAAATGGTGAAATAAAATAAATGGAACCATACAATTTGACAACCTGTTGGTCAGGGTGTTTGAAGCAGTCCAAAAGTGAGTCCTCCTGGAGTGGCAGAGGTGGTTCTGTTGGAGCAGAGATGATCCTGAGAGAGAAGGGTCCAGGGATGGTGAGAAGGGCCCAGGGATGGTGAGAAGGGTCCAGGGATGATGAGAAGGGTCCAGGGATGGTGAGAAGGGTCCAGTGATGGTGAGAAGGGTCCAATTGTGGTGAGAAGGGTCCAGGGATGGTGAGAATGGTCATGGGATGATGAGAAGGGTCCAGGGATGGTGGGAAGGGTCCAGTGGTGGTGAGAAGGGTCCAGGGATGGTGAGAAGGTTCCAGGGTGGTGAGAAGGGTCCAGTGATGGTGAGAAGGGTCCAGGGATGGTGAGAAGGCTCCAGGGATGGTGAGAAGGCTCCAGGGGTGGTGAGAAGGGTCCAGTGATGGTGAGAAGGGTCCAGGGATTGTGAGACGGGCCCAGGGATGGTGAGAAGGGCCCAGGGATGGTGAGAAGGGCCCAGGGATGGTGAGAAGGGTCCAGGTAGTGATGAGAAGGGGTCCGGTGGTGGTGAGAAGGGGTCCGGTCTTCCTCCAGGAATCGGGTGAAGCTGGATGCCTTCTCCTTCCCGTGGCTCAGTTTTTATCCAGGTGGGAATGGTTGGCTCCCCCTCCACTGGGCGGAGCATCCCCCAATGGGATGATGGAATGTGGAATGCACTGCTGTGCTGGTTTGAAAGCAAAACCAGTGAGACTCGCAGTCAGAGACACAATTTAATAGGAGAAGAGAGGAGAAAAAAAAGGTGAAATAAAATAAATGGAACAATGCAACCTGACAGCCTGTTGGTCAGGATGTTTGAAGCAGTCCAAAAGTGAGTCCTCCTGGAGTGGCAGAGGTGGTTCTGTTGGAGTAGAGATGATCCTGAGAGAGAAGGGCCCAGGGAGAAGGAGGTTTTCCAGGCTGGTTTTCCTGGTTATGGAGCATCCCGGCTGCAGGCCGGCATCTCCTGGAGGGAAAGGTTGGGATGGGATCTCCTGGATCCTGTTGTTATGATGGAATAATTCGTGTTTTTCCTAATAAGGGGATATTGGTGAGAGGTGAGATGCGTTCTTTGTAAGAGCTGCGTTGTAGGTTGTGCTGCTTTGAAAGCAAAACCAGTGAGACTTGCAGAGATACAATTTATTGGAAAAGAGAGGAAAAAAAATGGTGAAATAAAATAAATGGAACAATACAACCTGACAGCCTGTTGGTCAGGATGTTTGAAGCAGTCCAAAAGTGAGTCCTCCTGGAGTGGCAGAGGTGGTTCTGTTGGAGTAGAGATGATCCTGAGAGAGAAGGGCCCAGTGAGAAGGGTCCAGGGATGGTGAGAAGAGTCCAGTGATGGTGAGAAAGGCCCAGGGATGGTGAGAAGGGTCCAGGGATGGTGAGAAGGGTCCAGGGATGGTGAGAAGGGCCCAGGAATGGTGAGAAGGGCCCAGGGATGGTGAGAAGGGCCCAGGAATGGTGAGAAGGGTCCAGGGATGGTGAGAAGGGCCCAGGAATGGTGAGAAGGGCCCAGGAATGGTAAGAAGGGTCCAGGGATGGTGAGAAGGGCCCAGGAATGGTGAGAAGGGCCCAGGAATGGTGAGAAGGGCCCAGGGATGGTGAGAAGGGCCCAGGAATGGTGAGAAGGGCCCAGGGATGGTGAGAAGGGCCCAGGAATGGTGAGAAGGGTCCAGGGATGGTGAGAAGGGTCCAGGGATGGTCAGAAGGGGTCCAGTGATGATGAGAAGGGTCCAGGGATGGTGAGAAGGGCCCAGTGATGGTGAGAACGGTCCATGGATGGTGAGAAGGGTCCAGGGATGGTGAGAAGGGTCCATGGATGGTGAGAAGGGTCCAGTGATGGTGAGAGGGGTCCAGGGGTGGTGAGAAGGGTCCAGTGGTGGTGAGAAGGGTCCAGTGGTGGTGAGAAGGGTCCAGTGATGGTGAGAAGGAGTCCAGGGATGGTGAGAAGGGTCCAGTGATGATGAGAAGGGTCCAGTGATGGTGAGAAGGGTCCAGGGATAATGAGAAGGGTCCAGGTAGTGATGAGAAGGGGTCCGGTGGTGGTGAGAAGGGGTCCAGTCTTCCTCCAGGAATCGGGTGAAGCTGGATGCCTTCTCCTTCCCGTGGCTCAGTTTTTATCCAGGTGGGAATGGTTGGCTCCCCCTCCACTGGGCGGAGCATCCCCCAATGGGATGATGGAATGTGGAATGCACTGCTGTGCTGGTTTGAAAGCAAAACCAGTGAGACTCCCAGTCAGAGACACAATTTAATAGGAGAAGAGAGGAAAAAAAATGTTAAAATAAAATAAATGGAACAATACAATCTGACACCCTGTTGGTCAGGGGGTTGGGAGCAGTCCAAAAGTGAGTCCTCCTGGAGTGGCAGAGGTGGTTCTGTTGGAGTAGAGATGATCCTGAGAGAGAAGGGCCCAGTGATTGTGAGAAGGGTCCAGGGATGATGAGAAAGGTCCAGTGATGGTGAGAAGGGTCCAGGGTTGGTGAGAAGGGTCCAGAGATGGTGAGAAGGGTCCAGGGATGGTGAGAAGGGCTCAGGGATGGTGAGAAGGGCCCAGGGATGATGAGAAGGGTCCAGTGATGGTGAGTAGGGTCCAGGGATGGTGAGAAGGGTCCAAGGGTGGTGAGGAGGGTCCAGGGGTAGTGAGAAGGGTCCAGGGGTGGTGAGAATGGTCCAGGGATGGTGAGAAGGGTCCAGGTAGTGATGAGAAGGGTCCACAGATGGTGAGAAGGGTCCAGGGATGGTGAGAGGGGTCCAGTGATGGTGAGAGGGGTCCAGTGATGGTGAGAAGGGCCCAGAGATGGTGAGAAGGGTCCAGGGATGATGAGAAGGCTCCAGGTAGTGATGAGAAGGGGTCCGGTGGTGGTGAGAAGGGGTCCGGTCTTCCTCCAGGAATCGGGTGGAGCTGGATGCCTTCTCCTTCCCGTGGCTCTGTTTTTATCCAGGTGGGAATGGTTGGCTCCCCCTCACTGGGCGGAGCATCCCCCAATGGGATGATGGAATGTGGAATGCACTGCTGTGCTGGTTTGAAAGCAAAACCAGTGAGACTCGCAGTCAGAGACACAATTTAATAGGAGAAGAGAGGAGAAAAAAAATGGTGAAATAAAATAAATGGAACAATGCAAACTGACACCGTGTTGGTCAGGGTGTTTGAAGCAGTCCAAAAGTGAGTCCTCCTGGAGTGGCAGAGGTGGTTCTGTTGGAGTAGAGATGATCCTGAGAGAGAAGGGTCCAGTGATGGTGAGGAGGGTCCAGGGGTGGTGAGAAGGGTTCAGTGATGGTGAGAAGGGTCCAGGGATGGTGAGAAGGGCCCAGGGATGGTGAGAAGGGTCCAGGGATGGTGAGAAGGGTCCAGGGATGGTGAGAAGGGCCCAGTGATGGTGAGAAGGGTCCAGGGATGGTGGGAAGGGTCCGGTGGTGGTGAGAAGGGTCCAGGGATGGTGAGAAGGGCCCAGTGGTGGTGAGAAGGGCCCAGTGATGGTGAGAAGGGCCCAGGGATGGTGAGAAGGGTCCAGAGATGGTGAGAAGGGCCCAGGGATGGTGAGGAGGGCCCAGTGGTGGTGAGAAGGGCCCAGGGATGGTGAGAAGGGTCCAGAGATGGTGAGAAGGGCCCAGGGATGGTGAGAAGGGGTCCGGTGGTGGTGAGAAGGGGTCCGGTCTTCCTCCAGGAATCGGGTGAAGCTGGATGCCTTCTCCTTCCCGTGGCTCAGTTTTTATCCAGGTGGGAATGGTTGGCTCCCCCTCACTGGGCGGAGCATCCCCCAATGGGATGATGGAATGTGGAATGCGCTGCTGTGCTGGTTTGAAAGCAAAACCAGTGAGACTCGCAGTCAGAGACACAATTTAATAGGAGAAGAGAGGAAAAAAAATGGTGAAATAAAATAAATGGAACAATACAACCTGACACCCTGTTGGTCAGGGTGTTGGAAGCAGTCCAAAAGTGAGTCCTCCTGGAGTGGCAGAGGTGGTTCTGTTGGAGTAGAGATGATCCTGAGAGAGAAGGGCCCAGGGAGAAGGAGGTTTTCCAGGCTGGTTTGCCTGGTTGTGGAACATCCCGGCTGCGGGCCGGCATCTCCTGGAGGGAAAGGTTGGGATGGGATCTCCGGGATCCTGTTGTTATGATGGATTAATTCGTGTTTTTCCTAATAAGGGGATATTGGTGAGAGGTGAGACGCGTTCTTTGTAAGAGCTGCATTGTAGGTTGTGCTGGTTTGAAAGCAAAACCAGTGAGACTCCCAGTCAGAGACACAATTTATTAGGAGAAGAGAGGAGAAAAAATGGTGAAATAAAATAAATGGAACAGGACAACCTGACAGTCAGGGTGTTTGAAGCAGTCCAAAACTGAGTCCTCCTAAAGTGGCAGATGTGGTTCTGTTGGAGTAGAGATGATCCTGAGAGAGAAGGGTCCAGTGATGGTGAGAAGGGCCCAGGGATGGTGAGAAGGGTCCAGTGGTGGTGAGAAGGGTCCAGTGATGGTGAGAAGGGTCCAGTGATGGTGAGAAGGGTCCAGTGATGGTGAGGAGGGTCCAGGGATGGTGAGAAAGGCCAGGGATGGTGAGAAGGGCCCAGGGATGGTGAGAAGGGCCCAGTGATGGTGAGAAGGGTCCAGGGATGGTGAGAAGGGTCCAGGGGTGTTGAGAAGGGCCCAGGGATGATGAGAAGGGTCCAGGGATGGTGAGAAGGGTCCAGTCTTCCTCCAGTAATCCAGTGGAACCAGATGAGATGTTCTTATCCAAGCAGCGATCCCGTCTAGTAGCTCTTGTCTTCTATGGGAGTCCAGGGGATAAAAAAAAGCTGCCTGTGATGTCTCAAACCCTGGATTCTATCCAGGTGGGAATGCTTGGCTCCTCCCCCTGGGCGGAGCATCTCACAATGGGATGATCTCATTCCATGAGTGTTGGAGAAGCAGGAGGACCCTGCAGAGATAGTTTATCAGTGAAAGATTCTAAGAGTATGAAACCTACAAAAGAGATGGAATTGAAAGCAATGTTTGAACTGTAAGGTGCTGGGCAGGAAGAGAGTGGTTAAGCCAGCTGAAAAGACTGGGCTGGGTGATTCAGTGACACCCCTGCCAAGACAAAAGGATGAATAAGGGGTTGGACCTTCTCAGGGATCAGGGAAAAGGTGATTTTTTTTCAGGTTTTTAGTATGTAGATTAGTATGGTAATATAGCCGTCCCTATAGGCTGTATGTAAATTCTGTAGGTTTTGTATCTTGAGGTGATTGGTTGATGCTCATTAGAATATTCACGATAGAAAGGGTTAAAATGGAATGTAGCGGGTAACTCGGGCTCTTGCTCCCCGGGATCCCTGTCCCTTTGGACCTTTGGACTCTTCCCCAGTCAGGCTGCCTCCCCACGACCAATAAACCACGTGTCCCAAAGAGCATCCTGCTCTTCAGATCATCTCTCTCATCATCGGACACCACCAGCGCGTTTCCAATATATGAGTCCTGCAGTGGGTCCTTGATGGCCCATTGTGCTGGTTTGAAAGCAAAACCAGTGAGACTCCCAGTCAGAGATACAATTTAATAGGAGAAGAGAGGAAAAAAAGGGTAAAATAAAAGGAACAAGACAACCTGACACCCTGTTGGTCAGGGTGTTTGAAGCAGTCCGGAAATCCTCCTGGAGAGGCAGATGTGGTTCCGCTGGAGCAGAGATGATCCTAAGAGAGAAGGGTCCAGTGATGATGAGAAGGGTCCAGTCTTCCTCCAGGAATCCAGATGAGATGTTCTTGTCAAAGCAGTGATTCCTGTAGAAACGTCTGGTAGCTCTTGTCTCCTCTGAGAGTCCAGTGGATAAAAGCTCCCTGTGATGTCTCAAACCCTGGATTATATCCAGGTGGGAATGCTTGGCTCCTCCCCCTGGGAGGAGCATTTCCCAATGGGATGATCTCATTCCATGCAGTGGGTCCTTGATGGCCCATTAACCAGAGATAAACCCCGGAGGAAGTTATCCATGAGTCACGCGGGAAGGCATCGTTAAGCTCGTTAACAGGAGATCAGGAAAGCACCGCCCCACCTTGGCTCCAAGGGCTCTTGGGGATAGAATACATCCCTTGGGCACAATTTTACATTGGAACCCAGGACGTAGGCATACTAGAGAATAAAAAAGTTCATAAATCTCAGAGGCGCTGCGGGCTCAGGCGGGCGCTGGGCTGGCAGTTTCGCAAGAGGCCTCCCCTCACCACCAGAGACCAAATCAGCAAATTAAAACACCAGTGAAAGGTGGAGACCCACGTGCTGTCATGCTCGTGCCTGCATGTTTTGGTTTTTGGGAAATTCTATTCCCAGGCACGGTCTTGATGCACAAAGTCATGTTCTGTAAACCACTGAAGCTCCCTCCCACATCTGTTCCCAGAGGAGGGGCTTCGGTGATGGTCTCTGGAAAACGACCAGTGGTTCCCAAGGGTCCCACCTCTGGGGTGGGCACATCTGTGAAGGTACAAAAAGCGTCAGAAAAATAAAGGAGGGGTCTCTTGCTCTTTGATGCACTCCCTGCCTCGTTCCTGAGCGTCCTCTCCAGTTATAGGCCTCGCCTCACCACCAGAGAACAAATCAGCAAATTAAAACACCAGTGAAAGGTGGAGACCCACGTGTTGCCATGCTCGTGCCTGCATGTTCTGGTTTTTGGGAATTTTATTCCCAAGCACGGTCTTGATGCACAAGGTCATGTTCTGTAAACTACCGAAGCTCCCACATCTGTTCCCAGAAGAGAAGCTTCAGTGATGGTCTCTGGAAAACCACCAGTGGTTCCCAAGGGTCCCACCTCTGGGGTGGGCACATCTGTGAAGGTACAAAAAGAGTCAGAAAAATAAAGGAGGGGTTGTTGCCATGCTTTCGTGCCTGCTTGTTTTGGTTTTGGGAATTCTATTCCCAGGCACGGTTTTGAGGCACAAGGTCATGTTCTGTAAACCACCGAAGCTCCCACATCTGTTCCCAGAGGAGGGGCTGCGGTGATGGTCTCTGGAAAACGACCAGTGGTTCCCAAGAGTCCCACCTCTGGGGTGGGCACATCTGTTAATGTACAAAAAGAGTCAGAAAAATAAAGGAGGGGTCTCTTGCTCATTGATGCACTCCCTGCCTCGTTCCTGAATGTCCTCTCCAGTTATAGGCCTCCCCTCACCACCAGAGACCAAATCAGCAAATTAAAATTCCAGTGAAAGGTGGAGACCCACGTGTTGCCATGCTGGTGCCTGCATGTTTTGGTTTTGGGGAATTTCTATTCCCAGGCACGGTCTTGAGGCACAAAGTCATGTTCTGTAAAACTACCGAAGCTCCCACATCTGTTCCCAGAGGAGGGGCTTTGGTGATGGTCTCTAAAAAACGACCAGTAGTTCCCAAGAGTCCCACCTCTGGGGTGGGCACATCTGTGAATGTACAAAAAGAGTCAGGAAAATAAAGGAGGGGTCTCTTGCTTGCAAGAGCTCCACGCAGCCTCATTGATGCACTCCCTGCCTCGTTCCTGTGTGTCCTCTCCAGCTAGAGAGGCCTCCCCTCATCACCAGAGACCAAATCAGCAAATTAAAATACCAGTGAAAGGTGGAGACCCACGTGTTGCCATGCTCGTGCCTGCATGTTTTGGTTTTTGGGAATTCCATTCCCAGGCACGGTGTTGATGCACAAAGTCATGTTCTGTAAAACTACCGAAGCTCCCACATCTGTTCCCAGAAGAGAAGCTTCAGTGATGGTCTCTACAAAACGACCAGTGGTTCCCAAGGGTCCCACCTCTGGGGTGGGCACATCTGTGAAGGTACAAAAAGAGTCAGAAAAATAAAGGAGGGGTCTCTTGCTCATTGATGCACTCCCTGCCTCGTTCCTGAGTGTCCTCTCCAGTTATAGGCCTCCCCTCACCACCAGAGACCAAATCAGCAAATTAAAACACCAATGAAAGGTGGAGACCCACGGAAGCAAGGAGCGAACAACATCTGAGGAGGGCTGATAGTCCATGTCCTGGGTTACAATGTAAAATTGTGCCCAAGGTCTGTATTCTATCCCCATGAGCCCTTGGAGCCAAGGTGGGGCAGTGTTCTCCTTATCTTCTGATAACGAGCCCAACAATGCCTTCTCGGAAGACGTTATCTCTGGTTAATGGGCCATCAAGGACCCATTTGCATGACTGATAGGATGAAATCATCCCATTGTGAGATGCTCTGCCAAGGTGGGGCAGTGTTCTCCTTATCTTCTGATAACGAGCCCAACCATGCCTTATCTCTGTTTATCTCTGGTTAATGGGCCATCAAGGACCCATTTGCATGACTCATGGAATGAGATCATCCCATTGTGAGATGCTCTGCCCAGGGGGAGGAGCCAAGCATTCCCACCTGGATATAATCCAAGGTTTGAGACCTCACGAGCAGCTTCTATCCACTGAACCCTCAGAGGAGACAAGAGCTACCAGACGTTTCTACAGGAATCACTGCTTTGACAAGAACATCTCATCTGGATTCCTGGAGGAAGACTGGACCCTTCTCATCATCCCTGGACCCTTCTCTCTCAGGATCATCTCTGCTCCAGCGGAACCACATCTGCTGCTCCAGGAGGATTCCCGGACTGCTTCAAACACCCTGACCAACAGGCTGGCAGGTTGTATCATTCCATTTATTTCACCTTCTTTTCTTTCCCTCTCTTCTTCTATTAAATTGTATCTCTGACTGGGAGTCTCATTGGTTTTGCTTTCAAACCAGCACGCTCAAATATTCATTTTGGTTTCAAGACCACCCCTTAAGTGCACAGTTTATTTATGGGCAGCCTGGATGGAGGCGGTAAATCTGTCTTCCTCAAAAAGGCTCAATTGTTCCTTTATCTTCAGGAATCCCAGACGTCCCTCCTGTCTTCTATCCAGTCGAGGAGTTACAAAAAAAAAACCCAACAATTTTTGTTACAATCTAAGAATATTCATTTATTGCATTTCTCAAATCCTGATAATAAAAGAACACACAATTTAAACAGTTTATTTATGGGCGGTCCGGATGGAGGTGGTAAACCTGTCTTCCTCAAAAAGGCTCAATTGTTCCTTTATCTTCAGTTCAGGATCTTCAGGAATCCCAGATGTCCCTCCTGTCTTCTATCCAGTCGCGGAGTTACAAAAAAAAACCCCAACCATTTTTGTTACAATCTAAGAATATTCATTTATTGCGTTTTTCAAATCCTGTTAATAAAAGAACACACAATTTACACTGTTTATTTATGGGCAGTCTGGATGGAGGTGTCTTCCTCAAAAAGGCTCAGTTGTTCCTTTATCCTCAGTTCAGGAATTCCAGATGTCCCTCCTGTCTTCTATCCAGTCGAGGAGTTACAAAAAAAACCCCAAAAATTTTTGTTACAATCTAAGAATGTTCATTTATTGCATTTCTCAAATCCTGGTAATAAAAGAACGCACAATTTACACAGTTTATTTATGGGCAGTCTGGATGGAGGTGTCTTCCTCAAAAAAGGCTCAATTGTTCCTTTATCCTCAGTTCGGGAATTCCAGATATCATTCCTGTCTTCTATCTATTTGAGGAATTACAAAAAACAAAACCAAACCAAACCAAACCAAAAAAAAAAAAAAAAAAAAAAAACCAAAAAAAAACCAAAAACCACCCAAAAACCCCCCCCAAAAAAAACAAAACCCAAACCAACAAACAAAAAACCCACAAAAAACCCCACAACAATCCCATCTCTACTTTGTTACAACCTAAGAATATCCATTTATCAAATTTTTCAAATCCTATTACTGAAGGAACACACAACGTGACCTTCCCACGTTACACACGAAGCAATCCTCTCGCTGTGTGCCAAAGGCCAACCCCAAACCCTGCGTTTATAACAACTACAATAACAACATTATAAAAAAAAACAAACCCAAGAGTTATCCTTCACCGCAATCCCAAGGGCGGGGCGCTCCCAAGACTTTTCCCTCTGGGAACTCCTAATCCTGCAGGATTATCCGGCGTGGAGCCTCGTCTTCCCAAAGCCCCGCGAGAGCGCTGAGCGTCGTTATCACCGCCACGATTAATTATTATTATTAAGCATCACCATGATTTTTTATTATTATTATTATTAAGCACCACCACAATTTATTATTATTATTATTATACACCACCACGATTTTTATTATTATTATTATTATTATTATTATTATTATTATTATTATTATTATTATACACCACCACGATTTTTTTTTTAATTTTTATTATTAAGCACCACCACGATTTATTATTATTATTATTATTATTATTATTATTATTATTATTATTATTAAGCACCACCACAATTTATTATTATTATTATTATTATTACACACCACCACGATTTTTCTTTTTCTTTTTCTTTTTTTCTTTTTCTTTTTCTTTTTTTCTTTTTCTTTTTCTTTTTCTTTTTCTTTTTCTTTTTCTTTTTCTTTTTCTTTTTCTTTTTCTTTTTTCTTTTTCTTTTTCTTTTTCTTTTTCTTTTTCTTTTTCTTTTTCTTTTTCTTTTTCTTATTAAGCACCACCACGATTTATTATTATTATTATTAAGCACCACCACAAATTTTTATTATTATTATCATTAAGCATCACCACGATTTTTTTTATTATTATTATTATTATTATTATTATTATTATTATTATTAAGCACCACCACATTTTTTTATTATTATTATCATTAAGCATCACCACAATTTTTATTATTATTATTATTGTTGTTGTTGTTATTATTATTATTAAGCACCACCACGATTTATTTTGTTTTATTATTATTATTATTATTATTTAGCACCATCACGATTTATTATTACTATTACTATTACTATTACTATTACTATTACTATTACTGTTACTGTTACTGTTACTGTTGCTATTACTATTATTATTATTATTACTATTATTATAATTATTATTATTATTATTAAGCAGATCCCAGCCCTTTTCCCCTGGCTCCTCTGCCAACCTCGCTGCTCTCCCAGCCCTCAGGAGGAGCCAGGACGGAGCCAGGGCAGCTCCTTCCCGTGGAAAAAATCCCAGAATTTTTGTCTTTTGGATTTGGGAGCGATGGGGATCGGGACCGGCCGGGAACATGGGAGGACGAGCAGGGAAGGAATTTTTTTTTTTTTTTTTTTTTTTTTTTTTTGGATTTTTTTCAGAGGGAGCATCGGGAATTTTTTTCCAGGAATTCCCCCCGCCTCAGTTTCCCGGGAAGCCCCTTCTGGCCTTCCCCATGGATGGGAGCCGCTCCAGAGGCTCCTGGATAATTAAACAGCCTGGATTAATCAGCCAAAAACGAGCCGGCCCCCAGAAGATCCATTTAAATGCAAATGAGGCGGATTTAGCCCAGAACCGAGGAAATGAGGAGCATTCCCGGATCCCTGGAAACCTGGAAACCAGGAGGAGGAATTCCTGGGGGCCACCACCACCACCGAGGAGCAATTCCTGGGGGACACCACCACCACCACCAGCGGCTCCACCACCTCGGGAGCGCTGGGATGTCCCTGGGACAGGAGCCTCGGGATCGGTGGGGCTTCAATCCCAAATCCACCTCAAATTTGGAATCCTTTGGGAAAAAAATGTGGGAAAATCCCTTTTTTTTTCCCGGGAATTCTGGCCTGGATGGATCAGCCAAAGGCCGGGACCTTCCCAGCTCCGGCACAGACCGATGGGTGAGGGGATTTGGGAGTTTCTCCTCATTTTGGGGCATTTTTGCCTGCTTTCCCAAATTCCTACAGAACGAGGGACAGAAAGGGATTCCAACCCCTCCATCCCACAATCCCAGCAGAGGGATCCATCCAGAGCCTGGGATAAGAACACCAGGCTCGTTGGGCCTTAAATCCCAAAACCTCCTTGATCTGGGATTCTTTGGAAAAAAAACCCAGGAATATCCTTTTTCCCAGGGATTCTGGCCTGGATGGATCGGCCAAAGGCCGGGACCTTCCCAGCTCCGGCACAGACCGATGGGTGAGGGGATTTGGGAGTTTCCCCTCATTTTGGGGCCGAGCTGCCGCCTGATTTCCCAAATTCCTCCCAAACCAAGGAACACAAAGGGATTCCATCCCCCCACATCCCACAATCCCAGCAGAGGGAATAATCCAGGAGCTGGGACAGGAGCACCAGGCTCGTTGGGCCTTCAATCCCAAATCCACCTCAAATTCCGGATTCTCTGGGAAAAAAAAAACCTGGGAAAATCCTTTTTCCCAGGGATTCTGGGTGAGGGGATTTGGGAGTTTCTCCTCATTTTGGGGCTGAGCTGCCGCCTGCTTTCCCAAATTCCTGCAGAACGAGGGACACAAAGGGATTCCAACCCCTCCATCCCACAATCCCAGCAGAGGGATCCATCCAGATCCTGGGATAAGAACGCCAGGCTCGTTGGGCCTTTAATCCCAAATCCACCTCAAATTCTGGATGCTCTGGGAAAAAAAACCTGGGAAAATCCTTTTTCCCATGGATTCTGGGTGAGGGGATTTGGGAGTTTCTCCTCATTTTGGGGCCGAGCTGCTGCCTGCTTTCCCAAATTCCTGCCAAACCGAGGGTCACAAAGGGATTCCAACTCCTCCATCCCACAATCCCAACAGAGGGATCCATCCAGAGCCTGGGATAAGAACACCAGGCTCGTTGGGCCTTCAAATCCCAAATCCACCTCAAATTCCGGATGCTCTGGGGGAAAAAAAAAAAAATGGGAACATTCTTTTTCCCAGGGATTCTGGGTGAGGGGATTTGGGAGTTTCTCCTCATTTTGGGGCATTTTTGCCTGCTTTCCCAAATTCCTGCCAAACTGAGGGACTCCAAGGGATTCCATGCCCTCCACATCCCACAATCCCAGCAGAGGGAACAATCCAGGAGCTGGGACAGGAGCACCAGGCTCGGTGGGCCTTCAGTCCCAAATCCTCCTCGATTGGGGATGCTTAGAGAAAAAAACCCAGGAAAACCCTTTTTCCCAGGGATTCTGGCCTGGATGGATCAGCCAAAGGCTGGGACCTTCCCAGCTCCGGCACAGACCGATGGATGAGGGGATTTGGGAGTTTCTCCTCATTTTGGGGCCCAGCTGCTGCCTGCTTTCCCAAATTCCTGCCAAACCAAGGGACACAAAGGGATTCCAACCCCTCCATCCCACAATCCCAGCAGAGGGATCCATCCAGAGCCTGGGATAAGAATGCCAGGCTCAATGGGCCTTCAATCCAAAATCCTCCTCGATTTGGGATCCTTTGGAAAAAAAACCCAGGAAAATCCTTTTTTTTTCCCGGGATTCTGGCCTGGATGGATCGGCCAAAGGCCGGGACCTTCCCAGCTCCGGCACAGGCCGATGGGTGAGGGGATTTGGGAGTTTCTCCTCATTTTGGGGCTGAGCTGCCCCCTGCTTTCCCAAATTCCTGCCAAACCAAGGGACACAAAGGGATTCCATCCCCCCACATCCCACAATCCCAGCAGAGGGATCCATCCAGATCCTGGGATAAGAACGCCGGGCTCAATGGGCCTTCAATCCAAAATTCTCCTCGATTTGGGATCCTTTGGAAAAAAAAAACAGGAAAATTCTTTTTCCCAGGGATTCTGGGTGAGGGGATTTGGGAGTTTCCCCTCATTTTGGGGCATTTTTGCCTGCTTTCCCAAATTCCTGCCAAACCGAGGGACACAAAGGGATTCCAACCCCTCCATCCCACAATCCCAGCAGAGGGATCCATCCAGAGCCTGGGATTAGAACACCAGGCTCGATGGGCCTTCAAATCCCAAATCCACCTCAAATTCCAGATGCTCTGGGAAAGAAAAAACTGGGAAAATCCTTTTTACCAGAGATTCTGGGTGAGGGGATTTGGGAGTTTCTCCTCATTTTGGGGCCGAGCTGCCACCTGCTTTCCCGAATTCCTGCCAAACCGAGGGACACAAAGGGATTCCAACCCCTCCATCCCACAATCCCAGCAGAGGGAACAATCCAGGAGCTGGGACAGGAGTACCAGGCTCGTTGGGCCTTCAAATCCCAAATCCACCTCGATTTGGGATCCTTTGGGAAAAAAACCCCAGGAAAATCCTTTCTCCCAGGGATTCTGGCTGAGGGGACTTGGGAGTTTCTCCTCATTTGGGGGAATTTTTGCCTGTTTTCTCAAATTCCTGAAGAATGAGGGTCACAAAGGGATTCCAACTCCTCCATCCCACAATCCCAGCACAGGGATCCATCCAGAGCCTGGGATAAGAATGCCAGGCTCGGTGGGCCTTTAATCCCAAATCCACCTCAAATTCCAGATGCTCTGGGGAAAAAAAAAACCTGGGAAAATCCTTTTTTCCAGAGATTCTGGGTGAGGGGATTTGGGAGTTTCTCCTCATTTTGGGGCATTTTTGCCTGCTTTCCCAAATTCCTCCCAAAGCAAGGGACACAAAGGGATTCCATCCCCTCCATCCCACAATCCCAGCAGAGGGATCCATCCAGCAGCTGGGACAGGAGCACAGGCCTCGACGGGCCTTCAATCCCAAATCCTCCTCGATTGGGGAGGCTTTGGGAAAAAAAACCTGGGAAAATCCTTTTTCCCAGGGATTCTGGGCTGGATGGATCAGCCAAAGGCCGGGACATTCCCAGCTCCGGCATAGACCGATGGGTGAGGGGATTTGGGAGTTTCTCCTCATTTTGGGGCATTTTTGCCTGCTTTCCTGAATTCCTGCAGAATGAGGGTCACAAAGGGATTCCAACTCCTCCATCCCACAATCCCAGCAGAGGGAATAATCCAGCAGCTGGGAGAGGAGCAACAGGCTCAATGGGCCTTCAATCCCAAATCCTCCTTGATTGGGGATCCTTTGGGAAAAAAACCCAGGAAAATCCTTTTTTCCCGGGATTCTGGCCTAGATGGATCAGCCAAAGGCCGGGACCTTCCCAGCTCCAGCACAGAGCGATGGGTGAGGGGATTTGGGAGTTTCTCCTCATTTTGGGGCCGAGCTGCCGCCTGCTTTCCCAAATTCCTCCCAAACCAAAGGACACAAAGGGATTCCAACTCCTCCATCCCACAATCCCAGCAGAGGGATCCATCCAGAGCCTGGGATAAGAACACCAGGCTCGATGGGCCTTTAATCCAAAATCCTCCTCGATTTGGGATCCTTTGGAAAAAAAAACCCAGGAAAATCCTTTTTCCCAGGGATTCTGGTTGAGGGGATTTGGGAGTTTCTCCTCATTTTAGGGCAGAGATGCCGCCTGTTTCCCCAAATTCCTGCCAAACCAAGGGACACAAAGGGATTCCAAACCCTCCATCCCACAATTCCAGCACAGGGATCCATCCAGAGCCTGGGATAAGAACACCAGGCTCGTTGGGCCTTCAATCCCAAATCCTCCTCGATATTGGATGCTTTGGGAAAAAAAAACCCAGGAAAATGCTTTTTCCCAGGGATTCTGGGTGAGGGGATTTGGGAGTTTCTCCTCATTTTGGGGCCGAGCTGCTGCCTGTTTTCCCAAATTCCTGCCAAACTGAGGGACACAAAGTGAATCCATCCCCCCACATCCCACAATCCCAGCAGAGGGATCCATCCAGCAGCTGGGAGAGGAGCACCAGGCTCGATGGGGCTTCAATTCCCAAATCCTCCTCGATTGGGGATGCTTTGGGAAAAAACCCTGGGAAAATCCCTTTTTTTCCCAGGGATTCTGGCCTGGATGGATCAGCCAAAGGCCGGGACCTTCCCAGCTCCGGCACAGACCGATGGGTGAGGGGATTTGGGAGTTTCTCCTCATTTTGGGGAATTTTTGCCTGCTTTCCCAAATTCCTGCAGAACGTGGGACACAAAGGGATTCCAACCCCTCCATCCCACAATCCCAGCAGAGGGATCCATCCAGAACCTGGGATAAGAACGCCAGGCTTGGTGGGGCTTCAATCCCAAATCCACCTCAAATTCCAGATTCTCTGGGAAAAAAAAAAAAAAAACTGGGAAAATCCTTTTTTTCCCAGGGATTCTGGGTGAGGGGATTTGGGAGTTTCTCCTCATTTTGGGGCATTTTTGCCTGCTTTCCCAAATTCCTACAGAATGAGGGTCACAAAGGGATTCCAACTCCTCCATCCCACAATCCCAGCAGAGGGATCCGTCCAGCAGCTGGGACAGGAGCACCGGGCTTGATGGGCCTTCAAATCCCAAATCCTCTTCGATTGGGGATGCTTTTGGGAAAAAAAACCCAGGAAAATCCTTTTTCCGAGGTATTCTGGGTGAGGGGGATTTGGGAGTTTCTCCTCATTTTGGGGAATTTTTGCCTGCTTTCCTGAATTCCTGCCAAACTGAGGGACACAAAGGGATTCCATCCCCCCACATCCCACAATCCCAGCAGCGGGATCCGTCCCCGTCTCCTCCCGCATTCCCGATCCCCGAGCGGTGAATAATGCAGGAGGGAGGCTGGAGGGGAGAGGAGCCGGCTCAGGTTGTTCCATTATTGATGGGAGCTGACAGATCCGCGCTCCTCGACGGCCTGCCGAGGAAATCTGATTACCTCGGGAAGGGAAGGAAAAAAAGAAAAAAAAACCAAAAAAACCTACAAAAAAACCAAACCTGCACAAAAAAAAATTTAAAAAAAAACCAAAAACCACACAACCATGCACAAAAAACACACACACAAAAAAAAACCCCACAAAAAAACCACCCCCAAAAACACCCACCAAACAACCATGCACAAAAAAACCCACCAAAAATCCACCACAAAAAACCCCAAAAACACCACAAAAAAACCCCAAAACACACACAAAAAAAAAAAAAACCAAAAATTCCCCCCAAAAAAGCACCACAAAAAAACTCCCAAAAACAAACAAAAACCCACAGAAAAACCCCACAATAAACCCCCCTAAACACCACAAAAAACCCCCAAAACACACAAAAAAAATCCAAAATAATCCCCCCAAAAAAACCCCACAACCCCCCCCCAAAAAAAACTAAAAAAATCACCACAAAAAAACCCCAGAACACAAAAAAACCCAACAAAATCCCCCCCCAAAAAAACACCACAAAAAAGGAAAAAAACCCACAAAAAAACCCACAAAAAAACCCTAAAACACAAACCCCCCCCCAAAACATACCCCAAAAAACCCACCAGAAAAAAAACCCCCAAAACACAAAAGAAACACAAAAAACCCCCCCGCACCAAAAAGAAACCCAAAACCACAAAAAAACCCCAAAACACAAAAAAAAAACACCACAAAAAAAACCCAAAACACCACAAAAAAACCACAAAAAAAGAACACCACAAAACCCCCCAAAAACACCCACAAGAAAACCCCCCAAAACCACAAAACCCCCAAAACCACAAAAAACCACCCCAAAAAAAACCTCCAAACAACCATGCACAAAAAACCCCAAAAACAAACAAAAAACACCAAAAAAACCACCACAAAAAAACCCCCAAAACACCCACAAAAAAAAACCCCCAAAACACAAAAAAAACCAAAAAATCCCCCCAAAAAAGCACCACAAAAAAACCCCAAAAACAAACAAACAAAAAAAACACCACAAAAAAAAACCCAAAATGCAAAAAAAAAACCACAAAAAAAACCCACAAAAAACCCCCAAAAACACAAAGACCCCAAAACCACAAAAAAAACCACCAAACAACCATGCACAAAAAACCCCCAAAACACATAAAAAACCACCAAACACAACCCCCCCCAAAAAACCACAAAAAACCCCCAAAAACTCCACAAGAAAACCCCCAAAACACAAAAACCCCAAAACCACAAAAAAACCACCCCAAAAAAACCCCACCAAACAACCATGCACAAAAAACCCCAAAAACACACAAAAAAACCCCACATAAAACCCCCAAAACACAAAAAACCACAAAAAAACCACCACAAAAGAACCCCAAAAACGCACAAGAAAACCCCCAAAACCACAAAAACCCCCCAAACCACAAAATAACCACCCCCAAAAAAACCACCAAACAACCATGCACAAAAAAAACCCCAAAAACACACAAAAAAACCCACCAAAAAAAAACCACCACAAAAAACCCCAAAAACACCACAAAAAACCCCAAAACACAAAAAACCCCCAAAAAAATTCCCCCCAAAAAAATCCCCCCCAAAAAAACCACCACAAAAAAACCCCCAAAAAAACCCAAAAAAAGAACACCACAACCCCAGAACACAAAAAAAACCCCAACAAAATCCCAAAAAAAACCACCACAAAAAAGAAAAAAAAAAAACACAAAAAACCCACAAAAAACCCAAAACACAAAAAACCCAAAAAAATACCCCCCAAAAAACCCACCAGAAAAAAACCCCCAAAAACAAAAGAAACACAAAAATAAACCCCCGCACCAAAAAAACCCCAAAACACAAAAAACCCCACCACAAAAACCCCCCCAAAAACACCCCAAGAAAACCCCCCAAAACACAAAAACCCCAAAACCACAAAAAACCACCCCAAAAAAAACACCAAACAAACATGCACAAAAACACACACACAAAAAAAAACCCACAAAAAAACCAAAACACCACAAAAAAAACCCAAAACACCACCAAAAAAACCCCAAAAAATCCCCCCAAAAAAGCACCACAAAAAAACCCCAAAAAACAAACAAACAAAAAACACCACAAAAAACCACCAAAAACCCCCAAAAACGCCACAAGAAAACCCCAAAAAACAGAAAAACCCCAAAACCACAAAAAAACCACCCCAAAAAAACCCCACAACCATGCACAAAACACACACACACACAAAAACCCCACAAAAAACCACAAAATACCACAAGAAAACCCCCAAAACACAAAAAAACCCAAAAAATCCCCCCCAAAAAACACCACAAAAAACCCCCAAAAACACCACAAAAAATCCCAAAACACAAAAAAAACCACCACAAAAAAAACCCCAAAAACGCCACAAGAAAACCCCCAAAAACACAAAAAACCCAAAACCACGAAAAAACCACCCCCCAAAAAAAACCACAAAAAAAACCCCCACAAAAAACCACAAAAAAAACCCCAAAAATCCCCCCAAAAATCCCCCCCAAAAAACCCCAAAAACACCACAAAAAACCCCAAAACACAAAAAAAAACCACCACAAAAACCCCCCAAAAACGCCACAAGAAAACCCCCAAAAACACAAAAACCCCAAAACCACAAAAAAACACCTCAAAGAAAAACCCATCAACCATGCACAAAAAAACCCCAAAAACACAAAAAAAAACCAAAAAATCCCCCCCAAAAAACACCACAAAAAACCCCAAAAACACACAAAAAAAATCCAAAAAAATTCTCCCAAAAAACCACCACAAAAAAAACCCCAAAAGAACCCAAAAAATCCACCACAAAAAAAAAAACCAAAATACAAAAAAACCCCAAAACATACCCAAAAAAACCCCACCAGAAAAAAACCCCAAAACACAAAAGAAGCACCAAAAAAACCCCCAAAACAACCCCCAAAACCCCCCCAAAAACCCACCACAAAAACAAAACACCACAAAAACCCCCTAAAAACACACACAAAAAAACCCCAAAAACAAAACCAAACACACTCCCCCCCAAAACCAAACACCAAACCACAAAAAAAAAATAAAACCCAAAAAGGGAAAGCAGGAGCTGCCACCCACCCCCCTTTTTCCAGGTGTTCCCTGGAGCCGGGGTTGGATCCCCTCGGATCCCTTCGGATCCCCTTGGATCCCCTTGGATCCCCTTGGATCCCGCTCCCCCGGCTCCCTCCTCTCCTGCCCGAGTTTTTTTGGGTTTTTTTTGTTTTGTTTTGTTTTGGGGTTTTTTTGGTTTTTTTGGTTTTTTTTTTGTCATCCTTGGATGACGAGAATTCCCAGAAATCTTTGGAATTGGGCCCGGGGGGCAGCACCTTTCCGGGAGGGCGGGAGAACGCAGCCTCGGTTTCCCGGCGGTGGCCCCCATCATTTCCCATCATTTCCCATCATTTCCCATCATTTCCCATCATTTCCCATCATTTCCCATCATTTCCCATAATTTCCCATCTTTTCCCATCTTTTCCCATCATTTCCCATCTTTTCCCATCTTTTCCCATCATTTCCCATATTTTCCCATCTTTTCCCATCATTTCCCATATTTTCCCATCTTTCCCCATATTTTCCCATAATTTCCCATCATTTCCCACCTTTTCCCATCTTTTCCCATAATTTCCCATCTTTTCCCATAATTTCCCACCTTTTCCCATCTTTTCCAATTTTCTCCCATATTTTCCCATCATTTCCCACCTTTTCCCATCTTCTCCCATATTTTCCCATGTTTTCCCATATTTAATTTCCCATCTTTTCCCATAATTCCCACCTTTTCCCATCATTTCCCATCATTTCCCATCCTTTCCCATCTTCTCCCATAATTTCCCACCATTTCCCATCTTTTCCCATCTTCTCCCATCTTCTCCCATCTTTTCCCATCTTTTCCCATCTTTTCCCACCTTTTCCCATAATTTCCCATCTTTTCCCGTCTTTTCCCATCATTCCCCATATTTTCCCATATTTAATTTCCCATCTTCTCCCATCTTCTCCAATCTTTTCCCACCTTCTCCCATATTTTCCCACCTTTTTCCATCATTTCCCATCTTTTCCCATTTTTTCCCACCTTTTTCCACCTTTTCCCACCTTTTCCCATCCCCACAATTCCCCCTCCCTCCCTCCTCCCCCTCTCCTGCCTGAGCTCCAGCCTGGATTTCCCCCCCAGCTCCCGGATTTTCCCCTTTTCCCGACGCCCCCCCAGCTCCTTTCCCCCCAAAATCTCCGGGGCTCTTCCCCCGCCTTGGGGCAGCCAAGGGGAGCCCGCCGAATTAATTAATCGTTCATTAATTAATCGTTCATTAATTAAATCGCTGGATCAGCCGCTGAATTCGTCACCCCAGCAGCTGCTCGGCATCAGCACCAAGGGATGAGGAGCCTTGGCTGGGCAAAACAAACTTTTTAAAAGTTTTTTTTAATTTTTTTTTCTCCTTTTTTTTTTTGTGACTTTTTTTTAAAGCACCTCGGGAGGAGGAGCGGCTCCTCGGGGATATTTTTTTTTTCTGCTTGTGTTTTTTTTTCTTGGTTTCTTTCTTGTTTTTTTTTCTTTGTGTTTTTTTTTTTTTTTGCTTTTTTTTCTTTGCTTTTTTTTCTTGTTTTTTTCTTTGTGTTTTTTTTTCTTTGTGTTTTTTTCTTGTTTTTTTTTTCTTTGTGTTTTTTTTTTCTTTTTTTTCTTTTTTTTCTTTTTTTTTGCTTGTGTTTTTTTTTCTTTTTTTCTTTTTTTTCCTTTGGTTTTTTTTTTGCTTGTGTTTTTTTCTTTTTTTTCTTGTGTTTATTTTTTCTTTTTTTTTTCTTTGTTTTGTTTTCTTGGGGCTGTTTTGTTTGGGGTTTTTTCCTTGTTTGTTTGTGGTTCTTTTGTGGTTTTTTTTTTGTTTCGATTTGGTGGGTTTTTTTGTTTGGTTTTTTGTTGGTTTGGTTTGGATTTTTTGTTTCTGTTTTTTGTTTTGTTTGGGCATTTTTGTTTGTTTGGTGTGTTTGTTTGTTTGTTTTTAGTTTTGTTGGGTTGTTTTGTTTTTGTTTTTGTTTTTGTGGTTTTATTGTTTGTTTGGGGGGTTTTGTTTGTTTTTAGGGGTTTTTTTGTTTTTTGTTTTGTTGGGGTTTTTTGGTTTTTTGGGTTTTTTTGTTTGTTTTTGTTTTTGTTTTTGTTTTTGTGGGGTTTTTCTGTTTGTTTGGGGTTTTCTGGGTTGGTTTTTTTGTGTTTTGTTTTGTTGGGGTTTTTTTTTGTTCGGTTGGCTTGTTTTGTTTTGTTTTGTGTTTTGTGTTTTGTTTTTTGTTTGTTTGGTTTGGATTTTTTATTTCTGTTTTTTGTTTTGTTTTGTTGGGGCTTTTTTGTTTGTTTGGTGTTTTCGTTTGGTTTTAGTTTTTGGTTTTGTTTGGGTTTTTTTGTTTTGTTGGGGTTCTTTGTTTTTGTTGGGTTTTTTTTGTTTGGGGTTTTTTGGGGGGTTTCTTTGATTTTTTTTGTGTTTTGTTTTGTTGGTTTTTTTTTTTTTGTTTGGTTGGCTTGTTTTGTTTTGTTTTGTTTCGTTTCATTTTGTTTTGTTTTTGTGGAGGTCCTTCACCATTATTATTTTTTTAAATTCATTTTAATTTTTCCCCCCTGCTTTTAAATTTATTTTTATAAATAAATAAATCCTCCCTCCCTCCCTCCCTCCCTCCCTCCCTCCCCAGTCCACCTTTCCCTTCCCCCGGAGCCCAACCCATCCCAAACACCTCCGGCTCCTTCCTGCCCAGCTCCAAAGTCACCTTGTCCCCAAACCCGCCCGGCCTCTCTCCCGGCAAATCATTAATCCAGCCTCTCCTCGGCATTCCCACCTGGAAAAAAACAACAAAAACATCCCAAAAAAAATGCCCCAGCGGGTTCCTCCGGCCTGGCACTCGGAGATGCCGCTGCCCGGGAAGCTGCTGCTGTCGGCGGCCGCGCTGCTGCTCCTCTCCTTGGCCTTCAGGTTTTTCCGGAACCGCTCTCCTCCTCCTCCTCCTGAGGGGAAAATCCAGCTGGGAAACCAGCGGGAAAACCGGGATGGAGGTGTGAGGAAGAGGAGGAGGAGGAGGAGGAAGGAGGGAGGGGAGGAGGAATTTGGGAATGGCCTCGGGATGCGGCGAGGAGAGAGGGGTTTTCCGAGGAGGGAGGAGGAGGAGGAAGAGGAGGAAGAGGAGGAAGGAGGAGAAGAGGTGGGTTTGGAGCTGGGGGTGATTCCCGGGGCGGGGAGGGAGTTGGGAAGGAGAGCGGGGTGGGAGTTGGGAATGGGAATGGGAACGGCGGGGGAAGCAGGGGCTGAGCTGGGGAGTGATCCCGGGAGTGGGATGGGGAAAGAGCCGGGAAAAGAGCTGGGAAGGGAGCTGGGAAGGGAGCTGGGAAAAGAGTCGGGAAAAGAGCCAGGAAAAGAGCCGGGAAGGGAGCTGGGAAGGGAGCTGGGAAGGGAGCCAGGGAAAGAGCCGGGAAGGGAGCCGGGAAAAGAGCCGGGAAAAGAGCTGGGAAGGGAGCCGGGAAAAGAGCTGGGAAAAGAGCTGGGAAGGGAGCTGGGAAAAGAGCCGGGAAGGGAGCTGGGAAGAGAGCTGGGAAGGGAGCCGGGAAAAGAGCCGGGAAGGGAGCCGGGAAGGGAGCTGGGAAGGGAGCTGGGAAAAGAGCTGGGAAAAGAGCCGGGAAAGGAGCTGGGAAGGGAGCTGGGAAGGGAGCTGGGAAGGGAGCTGGGAAAAGAGTCGGGAAAAGAGCCGGGAAAAGAGCCGGGAAGGGAGCTGGGAAGGGAGCTGGGAAGGGAGCCGGGGAAAGAGCTGGGAAAAGAGCTGGGAAGGGAGCTGGGAAAAGAGCCGGGAAGGGAGCTGGGAAGGGAGCTGGGAAGAGAGCTGGGAAGGGAGCCGGGAAAAGAGCCGGGAAGGGAGCCGGGAAGGGAGCTGGGAAGGGAGCTGGGAAAAGAGCTGGGAAAAGAGCCGGGAAAGGAGCTGGGAAGGGAGCTGGGAAGGGAGCTGGGAAGGGAGCTGGGAAAAGAGTCGGGAAAAGAGCCGGGAAAAGAGCCGGGAAGGGAGTCAGGAAAAGAGCCAGGAAGGGAGCGGGGGAAAGAGCCGGGAAGAGAGCCGGGGAAAGAGCTGGGAAAGGAGCTGGGAAGGGAGCCGGGAAGGGATACAGAAACAGGGAAACTGGGAAGCAAATCGGGAAGCAGGCTGGGGATCAAGCCGGGAAGCAACCCAGGAAGTGAGCCGGGAAGGAAATTGGTAACGGAGCCGGGAAACGAGCGGGGAAGTGAGCGGGGAAGCCAGCCGGGAATCCAGCTGGGAAACAAGCTGGGGGATAAACTGGGAATTAAGGCAGGAATTGAGCTGGGAAGTGAGCAGGGAAGCGAAGCGGGAAGCGAGGTGGGAAGTGAGCCGGGAATTCCGCTGGGAAGAAAGGCAGGAGTCGAGCCAGGAAGTGAGCCGGGAATTCGGCCTGGAAGTGAGCTGGGAATTCCATTGGGAAGTGAGCTGGGAATTCCACTGGGAAGTGAGCCGGGAATTCCACTGGGAGGCGAGCTGGGAAGAAAGGCAGGAGTCGGGCTGGGAAGTGAGCCGGGAATTCCACCGGGAAGTGAGCCGGGAATTCCACTGGGAAGTGAGCCGGGAATTCCACCGGGAAGTGAGCCGGGAATTCCACTGGGAAGTGAGCCAGGAATTCCACCGGGAAGTGAGCCAGGAATTCCACCGGGAAGCGAGCCGGGAATTCCACTGGGAAGTGAGCTGAGCTCTCACGACCCCGGGGCCGCGGCCGGAGCCCGGAGCAGCCCCGCGGGGAGGGATCCCCCCTCCCCGAGCTCCCCCGGGATCGGCGATGCCCGGACGGAGCGGGATGGACGTTCCCGGAGCGCGGAGCAGGATCCATCCGGAGCCGGGAGGAGCGGGAAGGGCGGCACGGGGAGGCTCCGGACCCTCAGCGTCACCTCCAGCCTGGGGCTGCTGCTGAGGGCCGGCCAGGCCGGCTCGGACACCTCCTACTGCTTCTCCTCGGTGGCCAAGATCCAGGTGGAGGAGAACTTGATCCCGGAACGCCGGAGCAAGGATGGGGAGAGCTCGCCCGGGCCGGGCCTGAGGGGCAAAGTCTACGACTACTTGGTGCAGTCCGTCTCCGAGTCGGTGTCCAGGAGGAGGTCCCTGCCCTTCGTCCCCGCGGGGACGTCCCAGCGCCGCGGGGAGCGGGGCCGGGCAGAGCCGCAGAGCCCCGGAAACACCCGGGGGGAGAACGCGGCTTTGGGAATTCCCGATCACAACGCGGCTTTGGGAATTCCCGATCACAATCCGGCTTTGGGAATTCCTGATCCCAACACGGCTTTGGGAATTCCTGATCACAACCCAGCTTTGGGAATTCCTGATCACAACCCGGCTTTGGGAATTCCCGATCACAACCCGGCTTTGGGAATTCCCAATCCCAACCCAGCTTTGGGAACTCTTGATCCCAACCCAGCTTTTGGAATTCCTGATCCCAACCCAGCTTTGGGAACTCCTGATCCCAACACCTCCACGGCTCCCAACCCAGCTTTGGGAATTCCTGATCCCAACCCAGCTTTGGGAACTCCTGATCCCAACCCAGCTTTGGGAACTCCTGATCCCAACCCAGCTTTGGGAATTCCTGATCCCAACCCAGCTTTGGAAACTCCTGATCCCAACACCTCCACAGCTCCCAACCCAGCTTTGGAAACTCTTGATCCCAACCCGGCTTTTGGAATTCCTGATCCCAACCCGGCTTTGGGAATTTCTGATCACAACCCAGCTTTGGGAACTCCTGATCCCAACCCAGCTTTGGAAACTCCTGATCCCAACACCTCCACGGCTCCCAACCCAGCTTTGGGAATTCCTGATCCCAACACCTCCACAGCTCCATGTGAGGACACCCCCTGGACCTCCCCCCCGCCGCCCGGCGAAGCTCCTCCCTCCTCTCCATCCCCACCCCAGGCTCCGACGCCCGGCCCGGTGCACCTGGGGAACTGCGGCGAGCTCCTGCGCTGGGCCAAGGCGCGGCGGCTGCGGGCGCCGCAGGAGGCGGCGCTGCGGGCGATGAGCCAGCACCTGCTGCAGGTCCTGCGCTCCCCGGCCCTCTACGGCCGCCTCAACGCCGCCGAGCGCGACCTCCTCCCCGCCCTGCGGAACCGCGGCCGGCCGCGCCTGGTGGTGGCCGACATCCCCCCGGCCGAGCCCGGCGGCCGCCGTGGCCGACTCTGCTACTACGACGAGGACGGGGATTGCTGGCGCCAGCTGTGCCAGCTGCCGGCTGAGGTGTCAGGGCGCGGCTGCGCCCTCTGCCCCATGTTCAACTACCTCTTCCTGGCGCCCGGCTGGGAGGGCGAGGGCCGGGCCCGCAGCCCCTCGCGCCGCCTGCTTTGCTACGACCCGCTGGCCGGCGGCTGGAGCCACCTCTGCCCCTTGCGCCAGGCCCGGCCCCGCTGCCGGTTGGTAGCCCTGGACGGCCACCTCTACGCCATCGGCGGCGAGTGCTTGGCCACCGTCGAGCGCTACGACCCCCGGCGTGACCGCTGGGCTTTCGCCGCCGCGCTGCCCGGCGACGCCTTCGCCGTGGCCCACGCCGCCACCGCATGCGGCGGGGAGATCTACGTGGCTGGTGGCACCCTGCGCCCGCTGCTGCTGCGCTACGACCCTCGCCGCGACAGCTGGGCCACCAGCCCGGCTCTGGGCCACCAGGACGGCACGGCTGAGTTGGTTGGCGCACACGGCTTTCTCTACCGGTTCCAGCTGCGGCGCGGCGGTGCTGGCGGCGGTGCCGAGGTGACGGTGTGGCGGTGCAGCGCCAGCGCCGGGCTGTGGTACCGGTGTGACGGTCGCCGGCTGTCCACCGAGCCGGCCGGGCTGGGTTGTGCCGCCCTGGGGGGCTTGGTTCACTGCCTGGGCCGCGGGTTCCATCTCCGCTTCCTGGCCGATCCCGAGTCGCCGCGATTCGGGGCCAAGGAGCTGCGGCCCTTCCCGGAGCCCCACGGGAGCCTCCTGCCCGCCGTCCTGGTGCTGCCCGAGGAGGGCGCGGAGGCGGCGCGGCGCTGAGGGGGACACCGGGAGAGGCGGCAGATGGAGAAGCCAGCCCGAGATGGGCAAGCCAAGCATTCCGCGGATCCGGCCTGGAGGAAAGGGTCCAAACCCTTGGATTTGGACTTTTCCCACTGCCTGGGGTGGAGGAAAGGGTCAAACTCTTGAATTTGGACTTTTCCCACTGTCTGGGATGGAGAAAGTAATCAGACCCTTGGATTTGGACTTTTCCCACTGCCTGGGATGAAGAAAGGGATCAAACCCTTGGATTTGACCTTTTCCCACTCCTTTGAATGGAGGAAGGGATCAAACCCTTGGATTTGGACTTTTCCCACTGCCCAGGATGGAGGAAGCGGTCAAACCCCTGGATTTGGCCTCTTCCCACTGCCCAGGATGGAGGAAGGGATCAAACCCTTGGATTTGGCCTTTCCCCACTGCCTGGGATGAAGAAAGGGATCAAATCCTTGGATTTGGCCTCTCCCCACTCCTTGGGATGGAGGAAGGGATCAAACCCTTGGATTTGGCCTTTTCCCATTCCCCAGGATGGAGGAAGGGATCAAACCCTTGGATTTGGCCTTTCCCCACTCCTTGGGATGGAGGAAGGGCTCCAACCCCTGGATTTGGCCTTTTCCCACTCCACAGGGGTGGAGGAAGGGATCAAATCCCTGGATTTGGCCATTTCCCACTCCCTGGGATGGAGAAAGGGATCAAACTCTTGGATTTGAACTTTCCCCACTCCTTGGGATGGAGAAAGGGATCAAACCCCTGGATTTGGCCTCTTCCCATTCCCCAGGGATGGAGGAAGGGATCAAACCCTTGGATTTGGCCTCTTCCCATTCCCCAGGGATGGAGGAAGGGCCCAAATCCTTGGATTTGAACTTTTCCCACCCCCCAGGGTGGAGGAAGGGATCAAACCCTTGGATTTGGCCTTTTCCCTCTCCCTGGGATGGAGGAAGGGATCAACCCCCTGGATTTGGCCTTTCCCCACTCCTTGGGATGGAGAAAGGGCTCAAACCCTTGGATTTGGCCTCTTCCCACTCCCTGGGATGGAGAAAGGGCTCAAACCCCTGGATTTGGCCTCTTCCCACTCCTTGGGATGGAGGAAGGGATCAAACCCTTGGATTTGGCCTTTTCCCACTCCTTGGGATGGAGAAAGGGATCAAACCCTTGGATTTGGCCTTTTCCCACTCCTCAGGGTGGAGGAAGGGATCAAACCCTTGGATTTGGCCTCTTCCCACTGCCCAGGATGGAGGAAGGGCTCAAACCCTTCGGACACCGCCGGGAATCTCAGCCCCGGGAAGCTCCAGGAAGAGCCGGGAGCAGCCGGGGCGGGCTGGTTTGCTCAGGGCAGGACAAACAGCGCCGTGTTTGTTCGGGCGGCGGCAATTCCCGGATCTCCGCGGGCTCCAGCTGTCCCGGCGCCTCATTTAGGATCCGATTTGGGACCTGACTCAGGCTCCAGCTGACCCCGGACACGGATGGGGCGGTTTAGGATCCACCCGGGACATCTCCGTGCCCCCCGTTTAGGGGCAGAGTTCGGGGCTGGCCTCCTTATCTCTTATCTCCCCTTATCTCTTATCTCTCCTTATCTCTCACCGCCGCCGCCTCCTCCTCCTCCTCATCAGAGCCGAGCTCTCTCCGGGTTTAATTAATTTAATTAATCTGAATTAAAGCCAGCGTTGGGTGGAACGAGCCCCGCGCCTCCTTTTTCAGCCGAGCTTGATCCCTCATCCCTTTTTCCCAGCTTTTCCCGGCTCAGACATTCCCTAATCCCTTTTACCCCAGGTTTTCTGGGAACAGAGCTCCCTCATCCCTTTTTCCCAGCTTTTCTGGGAGCAGACGCTTCCTCATTCCCTTTCTCCCAGCTTTTCTGGCAACAGCACTGCCTCGTCCCCTTTTCCCAGCTTTTCCTGGCTCAAACATTCCCTCATTCCCTTTTCCCAGCTTTTCCCAGCTCAAACATTCTTTCATCCCCCTTTTCCCAGCTTTTCCCGGCTCAGACATTCCCTAATCCCCTTTCCCTGGGGTTTTCCGGGAACAGTGCTCCCTCATCCCCTTTTCCCAGATTTTTCTGGCTCAGACATTCCCTAATCCCCTTTCTCCAGCTTTTCCAGCAACAGCGCTCTCTCATTCCCTTTTCCCAGCTCAAACATTCCCTCACCTCCTTTTTCCAGTTTTTCCAGGAGCAAACACTCTCTCAATCCCTTTTCCCAGCTTTTCCTGGCTCAAACGTTCCCTCATTCCCCCTTTCCCAGGTTTTCTGGCAGCAAACATTCTCTCATCCCCTTTTCCCAGCTTTTCTGGGAGCAGACACTCCCTCATTCCCTTTTCCAAGGTTTTCTCGGCTCAAACATTCCTTCCTTCCCCTTTCCCAGGTTTCCTGGGAGCAAACATTCTCTCATCCCCTTTTCCCAGCACAAACATTCCCACATTCCCTTTTCCCAGCTTTTCTGGGAACAGCGCTCCCTCATTCGCCTTTTCCCAGTTTTTTCCCAACTCAAACATTCTTTCATCCCCTTTTTCCCAGCTTTTCCCGGCTCAGACATTCCCTAATCCCCTTTCCCCGGGGTTTTCCGGGAACAGTGCTCCCTCATCCCCTTTTCCCAGCTTTTCCCGGCTCAAACATTCCCTCATCCCCTTTTCCCATCTTCTCCTGGCTCAAACATTCCCTCGCCCCCTTTTCCCAGTTTTTCCAGGAGCAGACCCTCCCTCATTTGCTTTTTCCCAGCTTTTCCAGCAACAGCGCTCCCTAATCCCCTTTTCCCAGCTCAAACATTCCCTCATCCCCTTTTCCCAGTTTTTCCTGGCTCAGATGCTCCCTCGTCTCCTTTCTCCCAGCTTTTCCAGGAGCAGACACTCCCTCATTCCCTTTTCCCCAGCTTTTCCGGGAACAGATGCTCTCTTATCCCCTTTTCCCAGTTTTTCCCAGCTCAGACATTCCCTCATTCCCTTTTTCCAGTTTTTCCATGAGCAGACACTCAGTTATCCCAGCTTTTCTGGGTACAGTGCTCCCTCACCCCCTTTTCCCAATTTTTCCTGTCTCAAACATTCCCTCACCCCCTTTTCCCAATTTTTCCTGTCTCAAACATTCCCTCACCCCCTTTTCCCAGTTTTTCCTGGCTCAGACACTCCCTCATCCCCTTTTCCCAGCTTTTCCTGGCTCAGACATTCCCTCATTCCCTTTTCCCAGTTTTTCCCAGCTCAGACACTCCCTCATTCCTTTTCCCAGTTTTTCCCGGCTCAGACCCTCCCTCACCCCCTTTTCCCATTTTTTTTCCTGGCTCAGACATTCCCTCACCCCTTTTCCCAGTTTTTCCTGGCTCAAACATTCCCTCACCCCCTTTTCCCAGTTTTTCCTGGCTCAGACATTCCCTCACCCCCTTTTCCCAGTTTTTCCTGTCTCAAACTTTCCCTCATCCCCTTTTCCCAGTTTTTCCTGGCTCAGACATCCCCTCACCCCCTTTTCCCAGTTTTTCCTGGCTCAGACCCTCCCTCACGCCCTTTTCCCAGTTTTTCCCGGCTCAGACATCCCCTCATTCCCTTTTCCCATTTTTTCCCAGCTCTGACCCTCCCTCACCCCCTTTTCCCAGTTTTTCCCAGCTCAGACCCTCCCTCACCCCCTTTTCCCATTTTTTCCAGCTCAGACACTCCCTCACCCCCTTTTCCCAGTTTTTCCTGTCTCAAACATTCCCTCACCCTCTTTTCCCAGTTTTTCCCAGCTCAGACATTCCCTCACCCCCTTTTCCCAGTTTTTCCGTGAGCAGACACTCAGTCATCCCCTCATCCCAGATTTTCCTGGAAATCCAGGGGGGTTTTTTTGGGAATTTCGCTGCTGCTCGGGGTGGTTTCGGGTTAACGTTCCCCCCGGAAGGATTCCCGGCACTGCCCGGAGCCTCCGGACAAAGGGCCGGCAACCTTTGTTAATTAATTAACCCGGGGCTGCGTTAATTAACAAACCCGGCTGGCGGTGCGGGGGGTGGGGGATGGGTGAAGGAGGGAGCCCCTCCCTGCCGTGGGAAAAGGAGGGATATGCTGGAGGATTTTTTGGGATTTATGGAATTTCTCGGCTGATGCATCCCAAAAAAAAAAAAAAAAAAAAAGAAAAAAATTCCCAAAGGTTTGGTTCATTCTGTGCTCCCCAATCCCCAAAATTGGGTTCATTCCCTGTTCCTGAATCCCAAAGTTTTGGTTGGTTCCAGCTCCCAAATCCCAAAGATTTTGCTCATTCTCTCCCAAATCCTGAAGGTTTGGTCCTTTCCCCACCCCCAAATCCCCAAGGTTTGGTTCATTCCGTGCTCCCCAATCCCCAAAATTTGGTTCATTCCCTGTTCCTGAATCCCGAAGTTTTGGTTGGTTCCAGTTCCCAAATCCCAAAGCTTTGGTTTGTTCCCTGTTCCCAAATCCCGAAGGTTTGGTTCATTCCCTGTTCCTGAATCCCGAAGTTTTGGTTGGTTCCAGCTCCCAAATCCCAAAGGTTTGGTTCATTCTCTCCCAAATTCCCAAGGTTTGGCCCTTTCCCTGCTCCCAAATCCCAAAGGTTTTGCTCATTCTCTCCCAAATTCCCAAGGTTTGGCCCTTTCCCTGCTCCCAAATCCCGAAGGTTTGGTTCATTTCCTGCTCCCCAATCCCAAAGATTTGGTTCATTCCCTGTTCCTGAATCCCGAAGTCTTGGTTGTCTCCAGCTCCCAAATCCCGAAGGTTTGGTCCTTTCCCTGCTCCCAAATCCCGAAGGCTTGGTTCATTCCCTGCTCCCAAATCCCAAAGATTTGGTTCATTCTGTGCTCCCCAATCCCCAAAATTTGGTTCATTCCCTGTTCCTGAATCCCAAAGTTTTGGTTGGTTCCAGCTCCCAAATCCCCAAGGTTTCGTTCATCCCCTGCTTCCCAATCCCAAAAATCTGGTTGGTTCCAGCTCCCAAATCCCAAAGGTTTTGCTCATTCTCTCCCAAATTCCCAAGGTTTGGTCCTTTCCTCACTCCCAAATCCCGAAGGTTTCATCCATTCTCTCCCATGTCCCGAAGTTTTGGTCGGTTCCAGCTCCCAAATCCCGAAGGTTTGGTCCTTTCCCTGCTCCCAAATCCCAAAGGTTTGGTTCATTCCATGCTCCCCAAGCCCCAAAATTTGGTTTATTCCCTGTTCCTGAATCCTGAAGTTTTGGTTGGTTCCAGCTCCCAAATCCCAAAGGTTTGGCCCTTTCCCCGCTCCCAAATCTCAAAGATTTGGTTCATTCCATGCTCCCCAATCCCAAAAGTTTGGTTCATTCCCTGGTCCTGATTCCCAAGGTTTTGGTTGGTTTCAGCTCCCAAATCCCAAAGGTTTTGCTCATTCTCTCCCAAATTCCCAAGGTTTGGCCCTTTCTCTTCTCCCAAATCCCAAAGGTTTGGTTCATTCCGTGCTCCCCAATCCCCAAAATTTGGTTCATTCCCTGTTCCTGAATCCCGAAGTTTTGGTTGGTTCCAGTTCCCAAATCCCAAAGCTTTGGTTTGTTCCCTGTTCCCAAATCCCGAAGGTTTGGTCCTTTCCCTGCTCCCAAATCCCAAAATTTGGTTCATTCCCTGTTTCTGAATCCCGAAGTTTTGATTGGTTTCAGCTCCCAAATCCCAAAGGTTTTGTTCATTCTCTCCCAAATCCCAAAGGTTTGGTTCATTTTCTCCCCAATCCCAGAAGTTTGGTTCATTCCCTGTTCCTGATTCCCGAAGTCTTGGTTGTCTCCAGCTCCCAAATCCCGAAGGTTTGGTCCTTTCCCTGCTCCCAAATCCCAAAGGTTTGGTTCATTCCCTGCTCCCCAATCCCGAAGCTTTTGTTGCTTCCAGCTCCCAAATCCCCAAGATTTGATCCCTGTCCGACTCCACCCTCCTTCTCCCACCCCAGGGCCATTCCAGAGGGATCATCCCGCTGGAATTCCCACCTCTCACATCCCAAATCCTCTTTTTTTGGGGAGGGGGAGACGTTTCAGCCGAGAAATCCCAGACACCCCAAAACCTCCATCCTCGCTCCCAGGTCCCTGCTCCCGCCCATTCCTGCTTTTCCCACAACAAATCCCAACCGTTGGAGCATTCCAGCCCCTTCGGAAGGCGCAAAACCCCCCTCGCCCCCATCCCAAATCCCAGACTTTCCCCAAATCCCAGATTTTTTCCCCCAAATCCCAGATTTTTTTCCCCAAATCCCATATTTTTCCCCAAATCCCAGATTTTTTTTCCAAATCCCAGACTTTCCCCAAATCCCAGATTTCCCCAAATCCCAGATTTTTTTTCCCAAATCCCAGACTTCCCCAAATCCCATATTTTTCCCCAAATCCCAGATTTTTTTTCCCAAATCCCAGACTTTCCCCAAATCCCAGATTTTTTTTCCCAAATCCCAGATTTCCCCAAATCCCAGATTTTTTCCCCAAATCCCAGACTTTCCCCAAATCCCAGAATTTTTTTTCTCCAAATCCCAGATTTCCCCAAATCCCTGATTTTTTCCCCAAATCCCAGACTTCCCCAAATCCCAGATTTTTTTCCCAAATCCCAGATTTTTTTCCCCAAATCCCAGACTTTCCCCAAATCCCAGAATTTTTTTCCCCAAATCCCAGACTTTCCCCAAATCCCAGAATTTTTTTTCCCAAATCCCAGACTTCCCCAAATCTCAGATTTCCCCAAATCCCAGATTTTTTTCCCAAATCCCAGATTTCCCCAAATCCCAGATTTTTTCCCCAAATCCCAGACTTTCCCCAAATCCCAGAATTTTTTTCCCCCAAATCCCAGACATCCCCAAATCCCAGATTTTTTCCCCAAATCCCAGATTTTTTCCCCAAATCCCAGATTTTTTTTTCCCAAATCCCAGATTATTTTTTTTCCGCCCTTTCCCCGCGACCTCCGCGGAGGAGAATTCCCAGCGATGGGGGGAGGGGGGTGGGAAGGAGGCGCTGGAGCCCTTCCAGAGGACATCGGGTTGTTTTTTCCATCCCGGGAAAGCTTTCCCAAGATCCCGCCTTTCGTCTCGGGTTTCACCTTCCCTTTAACCCCTTCCTGCCCGCCCCCATCCCGAATTCCCAAGGGAAGGAGCTCCAAGGACACAGCGCTCCCTCCCCCTCCCCCGGCTCCTGCACTCTCCAAGATTAATTTTGGGAAGCATTTGGGAAATTAAAAACGCCCGGAGGGGACGTCCCGGGCTTGTCCTGCCGGGAAGGACACGCAGGCCGGGAGCTGGGAGAGGGCGGGAATGACTTTGGGATGAGGGAAAATAAAGGGAAAAGGAAAAATCCAGCGCTCAGACATGGAGGTTTCATTCCCTGCTCTCAAATTCCGAAGGTTTGGATTGTTCCCCCTTCCCAAATCCTGAAGGTTTGGATCATTCCCTGTTCCCAAATCCCCAGGGTTTGGATCGTTCTCTCTTCCCAAATCCCAAATGTTTGGTTCATTCCCTCTTCCCAAATCCCGAAAGTTTGGATTGTTCCCTCTTCCCAAATCCTGAAGGTTTGGATCGTTCCCTCTTCCCAAATCCCCAAAGGTTTGGTTCATTCCCTTCTCCCAAATCCTGAAGGTTTGGATCGTTCCCTGTTCCCAAATCCCCAAGGTTTGGATCGTTCTCTCTTCCCAAATCCCAAATGTTTGGTTCATTCCCTCTTCCCAAATCCCAAAAGTTTGGATCGTTCCCCCTTCCCAAATCCCCAAACATTTGGTTCATTCCTTCTTCCCAAATCCTGGAGGTTTGGATCATTCTCTCTTCCCAAATCCCAAAGCTTTTGTTCATTCCCTGCTCCCCAATCCCAAAGTTTCGCTCCTTTCCCTTCTCCCAATTCCCAAAGGTTTGGATCGTTCCTCAATCCCAAATCCCAGAGGTTTGGATTTTCCCTCAATCCCAAATCCCAAAGGTTTGGATCGTTCCTCGATCCCAAATCCCTAAGGTTTGGATCATTCTCTCTTCCCAAATCCCAAAGCTTTCGTTCATTCCCTGCTCCCCAATCCCAAAGTTTTGCTCCTTTCCCTTCTCCCAATTCCCGAAGGTTTGGGTCATTCCTCGATCCCGAATCCCGAAGGTTTGGATCGTTCCTTGATCCCAAATCCCAAAGGTTTGGATCCTTCCTTGATCCCAAACCCCAGAGGCTTGGATTTTTCCTCGATCCCAAATCCCGAAGGTTTGGATCATTCCCTCTTCCCAAATCACCAGGGCAGATTATCCTGGAAATCCAGGAATCCCTGGAATTGCTGAGTCTCTGCAATTGGGACTCCGGAAATTCCGGGAATCCCTGGAATTGCTGGGGTCCCTGGAATTGCTGGGGCTCTGCAGCTGGGACTCCGAAAATTCCGAGAATCCCTGGAATTGCTGAGGGCTCTCCCTGTTCTTGTCCCTGGATCCGGGGAGCGGGAAAAGTTCATTCCAGGATAATTTTTGCAGCTCCAGCAGAATTCCCAGCGCATCCCAGGCGTGCGGGCGCCGCCGGAGCCGCCTCAGCATTCCCGTCATTTCTGCTTCCCAGCTTTTTCCCCAATCCTGCCTCCTCAGCTCCTTCCCTTCCGCTCTGTTTTCCCTGGATTTGCTCCGGGGAAGCGTCAGCAAAGCCGGGCCCAGGGAGCGGAAGAAAAGCTGAGCTGGCTCCGGAGGCTCTGCGGGAATTCCGGGGGGAGCTGGGGAGCTGGGAAAGGGCTGGAAAAGAAGAGCTGGGAAAGGGCTGGAACAGGAAGGGCTGGGAAAGGGCTGGGAAAAGGGCTGGAAAACAGCTGGGAAAGGGCTGGAATTCCCAGGCACTGCTGAATCTCCTTCATCCCATTCCTGAGGCTTCAAGCCATTCTTGGAGCTCCATCCCATCCCTGGAGCTCCATCCCATCCCTGGAATTCCATCCCAGTCCTGGAGCTCCACCCCAGTCCTGGAGCTCCATCCCATTCTTGGAGCTCCATCCCATCCCTGGAATTCCATCCCAATCCTGGAGCTCCACCCCAGTCCTGGAGCTCCATCCTAATCATGGAGCTCTCTCCCAATCCCTGGAGCTTCATCCCAGTCTTGGAGATCCACCCCAATTCTCGACTCCATCCCATTTTTGGAGCTCCATCCCATCCTTGGAATTCCATCCCATCCCTGGAGCTCCATCGCAGTCCTGGAGCTCCATCCCATCCCTGGAGCTCCATTCCACTCCCAGAGCTCCACCCCAGTCCTGGAGCTCCATCCCAGTCCTGGAGCTCCACCCCAGTCCCGGAGCTCCATCCTAATCCTCGACTCCATCCCAATCCTTGGAGCTCCATCCCATTCCTGGAGCTCCATTCCAGTCCTGGAGCTCCATCCCATTCCCAGAGCTCCATCCCAGTCCCAGAGCTTCATCCCAATCCTGGAGCTCCGTCCCATTCCTGGAGCTCCATCCTCGTCCTGGAGCTCCATCCCATTCTTGGAGCTCCATCCCATTCCTTGAGCTCCATCCCATCCCTGGAGCTCCATCCTTGTCCTGGAGCTCCATCCCATTCCTGGAGCTCCATTGCAGTCCTGGAGCTCCATCCCACTCCCGGAGCTCCATCCCATCCCTGGAGCTCCATCCTCATCCTGGAGCTCCATCCCATCCCTGGAATTCCATTCGAGTCCTGGAGCTCCATCCCAGTCCTGAGGCTCCATCCCATTCCTGGAGCTCCATCCCAGTCCTGGAGCTCCATCCCATTCCTTGAGCTCAGTCCCATCCCTGGAATTCCATCCCATTCCTTGAGCTCCATCCCATTCCTGGAGCTGGAGCCATCCCTGGGATCCTCATCCCTGATCCCAAACCCCTCTGGAACGGGATCGGAATGGGACAAGGTGTTCCCAAAGGATCACGGAATCTCCCGGACGGGACCCCCAGGGATCCAATCCAGCTCCAGGCCCTGCTCCGAGATCCCAAAATTCCACCTTTCCGAGAGCTCCTGGAGCTCCAGCCACCTTGGGAATGTTCCCATTCCCTGGGGAGCCGGATCCATCCCCGACCCTCCGGAAGAAGAAACTTCTCCCCAAATCCAACCAGGTCACACCAGGATCCGGGAAATCCTGGAATTTCCATCTCCATCCTCCAGGAATTCCGCTGGGGCCGGGAATTCCCCAATCCAGAGAAATTCCCACATTTCCTGGAGGCTTTTGCTTCCAGAAATCCCATATCCTGGAGAAATTCCATAAAAATCCACCGGGGCCGAGGTGTTTTAACCGAATTCCAAATTTTTTTTTTTTTGCAGGCTGGGAATTTTAGAGCCGGAGAAGGGGGGTGGAATTCTGGGATTTTTCCATTTCCTGGGGGAATCCGGATTTTCCAAACCGGCTGGAGAAGGGGATAAAGAATCCTGGGAATTTCCTGAAGATCACGAGGACCCTAAAAACGGAATTTGGGATTGTCCCGATCCCGAATTCGGGGGATTTCAATGGAAGGTTTTCCCTGAAACAGGAAAAAATCCGGGAATGAGGAGAGGAGGAAAAATCCAGGAGCGCAAGAATCCGCAGGAATTTTAAAACCCAGGAATTTTCCGACGGAACCCGAGCCCCAACGGAGCCTCCAAAATTCTCCGAATTCCCTTTTCCCGAGGTTTTTCCCGAGGTGTTGCTGCCATCTAGCGGCTTCACGTTGAAAACGTGGAAAATCCGGGATTTATTCCCGATTTCCCGGCGTCATTCCCAATTTTCAGCATCGCGATTCCTTTGGCTTTTCCAGCTTTTTTTTTTTTTTTTCCTGCTTTATTTACAGCTCGGATCGTCCCGACAGTTTTATTCCCAGATTCCATCCAGGGTTTTTCCAAGTTTTTTTTTTTTTTTATTCCTGATTCCTTTTTATTCCCTCTTTATTTCCTTTTTCTTGTTTGCTTTCTTTTCCTTTTCTTTCCGTTTTCCTTTTCTTTTCCTTTTTTTTGCATTCCCTTCTCATTCCCTTTTTATTCCTTTTTTATTCCCTTTTAATCCCCTTTTTATTTCCTTTAATTAATTACTTTTTGTTTCAGTTTCCTCTTTCCTTCCCTTTAATTTCCCATTTTATTTCCCTTTAATTTCCCATTGATTTCCCATTTTTGTTTCCTTTTAATTTCCCCTTTTTCTTTCCCTTTAATTTCCCGTTTTGTTTCTCTTTAATTTCCCGTTTAATTCCCTTTAATTTCCCATTTTATTTCCCTTTAGTTTCCCATTTCCCTCTAATTTCCCATTTTTATTTCCCTTTCATTTCCCATTTTATTTCCCTTTAATTTCCCGTTTTATTTCCCTTTAATTTCCCATTTTTATTTCCCATTTTATTTCCCATTTAATTTCCCATTTTATTTCCCTTTAATTTCCCCTTTTTCTTTCCCTTTATTTTCCCATTTTATTTCCCTTTAATTTCCCATTTAATTTTCCCTTTAATTTCCCTTTTTTATTTCCCTTTAATTTCCCATTTACTTTCCCTTTAATTTCCCATTTTATTTCCCTTCGATTTCCCATTTTATTTCCCTTTAATTTCCCTTTTATTTCCATTTTTATTTCCCTTTAATTTCCCATTTTATTTCCCTTTCATTTTCCCTTTTATTTCCCATTTTATTTCCCATTTCATTTCCCATTTTATTTCCCTCTAATTTCCCGTTTTATTTCCCATTTTATTTCCCTTTAATTTCCCATTTTTATTTCCCTTTAATTTCCCATTTTATTTCCCTTTCATTTCCCATTTTATTTCCCATTTTATTTCCCATTTTATTTCCCTTTCATTTCCCATTTTCTTTCCCTTCCCAGACCCCCCCCAGCTCTCCCAGGAATTCTCATCCCAAGGTTTCCTTCCCCCTCCCATCCCATCCCATCCCACCCTTGGGCTCCTCCCGCCAAAAATTCCAACATTCCCCGGATTAATTAACGACTTCGTCCATCTCATTAAGGAACAAACTCCCGGTTTTCCAGGAGGAGGCGGAGCCTTTCCTGCCATTCCCGGTTCTCCATCCAAGCAGGAACTCTGGTGGATCCTTGGAGATGTTTTATTTCCAGCTCCCAAATCCAGCTCCAGAGGGATCCGGCTGCCTGGAACCTTCCCAGGGATTTGGTGATTTCGGAGCTTTGTGCGCGCGGCGGAGATTTGGGAACGCCTGGAATGAAGGGATGGTCCTGGTGTTCTCCAGGGATGGATCCAGCCCCAGATCCTGGTGCAGGGAGGGATTTGGGATCACCTGGAATGAAGGGATGGGATTGTCCAGGATGAAGGTGTGGGATTGTCCTGGTGCCCTTCAAAGATGGATCCACCACCAGATCCTGGTACAGGATATTTGGGATCATCTGGAATGGAGGGATTGTCCTGGTGTCCTCCAAAGCCAGATCCAGCTGCATGTTCCAGTGCAGGTGGAGATTTGGGAACACCTGGAATGAAGGGATTGTCCTGGTGTCCTTCAAAGATGGATCCAGCCCCAGATCCTGGTGCAGGGAGGGATTTGGGATCATCTGGAATGAAGGGATGGGATTGTCCTGGTGTGCTCCAGTGATGGATCCAGCTTCATCTCCTGGTGCAGGAGGAGATTTGGGATCGCCTGGAATGAAGGGATGGGATTGTCCTGGTGTGCTCCAGAGATGGATCCAGCCCCAGATCCCAGTGCAGGGAAGGATTTGGGATCACCTGGAATGAAGGGGTGGGATAGTCCAGGATGAAGGTGTGGGATTGTCTTGGTGTTCTCCAAAGCCAGATCTGGATCCACATTCCAATACAGGCAGAGATTTGGGATCACCTGGAATGAAGGTATTGTCCTGGTGTCCTCCAGAGACGGATCCAGCCCCAGATCCTGGTGCAGGAGATTTGGGATCATCTGGAAAGAAGAGATTTATCCTGGTGTCCTCCAAAGCCAGATCCAAATCCACATCCCACTGCAGGGAGGGATTTGGGATCACCTGGAATGAAGGGATGGGATAGTCCAGGATGAAGGTGTGGGATTGTCCTGGTGTCCTTCAAAGATGGATCCAGCCCCAAATCCCGGTGCAGGGAGGGATTTGGGATCACCTGGAATGAAGGGATGGGATTGTCCTGTTGTGCTCCAATGATGGATCCAGCCCCACCTCCTGGTACAGGAGGTTTGGGCTCACCTGGAATGAAGGGATGGGATTGTCCTGTTGTGCTCCAATGATGGATCCAGCTTCACCTCCTGGTGCAGGAGGAGATTTGGGATCACCTGGAATGAAGGGTTTGTCCTGGTGTCCTCCAGAGATGGATCCAGCCCCAGATCCCAGTGCAGGGAAGGATTTGGGATCACCTGGAATGAATACATGGGATTGTCCAGGATGAAGGTGTGGGATTGTCTTGGTGTTCTCCAAAGCCAGATCCAAATCCACATCCCAGTGAGGGCAGGGTTTGGGATCACCTGGAATGAAGGGGTGGGATTGTCCAGGATGAAGGCCCAGGATTATCCTGGTGTCCTTCAAAGATGGATCCAGCACCAGATCCTGGTTCAGACAGAGATTTGGGATCACCTGGAATGAAGGGATGGTCCCAGTGTCTTCCAAAGCCAGATCCAGCCCCACATTCCAGTGCAGGTGGAGATTTGGGATCACCTGGAATGAAGGGTTTGTCCTGGTGTGCTCCAATGATGGATCCAGCCCCAGATCCTGGTGCAGGAGGAGTTTTGGGGTCACCTGGAATGAAGGGATGGGATAGTCCAGGCTGAAGGTGTGGGATTTTCCTGGAGTCCTTCAAAGATGGATCCGACACTAAATCCTGGTACAGGAGATTTGGGATCATCTGGAATGAAGGGATTGTCCTGGTGTCCTCCAAAGCCAGGTCTGGATCCACATTCCAGTGCGGGCAGGGATTTGGGAACACCTGGAATGAAGGGATGGGATAGTCCAGGATGAAGACCCAGGATTATCCTGGTGCCCTTCAAAGATGGATCCAGCACCAGATCCTGGTTCAGACAGAGATTTGGGATCACCTGGAATGAAGGGGTTGTCCTGGTGTCCTCCAAAGAGGGACCCAGCTGCACATCCCGGTGCAGGCGGAGGTTTGGGAACACCTGGAAGGCCCAGGATTGTCCTGGTGTCCTCCAAAGACAGGTCCAGCAGCAGATCCTGGTTCAGGCAGGGATTTGGGATCACCTGGAATGAAGGGAAGGTCCTGGTGTCCTCCAGAGATGGATCCAGCCCCACATCCTGGTGCAGGAGGAGATTTGGGATCGCCTGGAATGGAGGGATTATCCTGGTGTCCTCCAAAGCCAGATCCAGCTGCACGTTCCAATGCAGGTGGAGATTTGGGAACACCTGGAATGAAGGGATTGTCCTGGTGTCCTTCAAAGATGGATCCTGCCCCAGATCCCAGTGCAGGGAAGGATTTGGGATCACCTGGAATGAAGGGATGGGATAGTCCAGGATGAAGGCCCAGGATTGTCCTGGTGTCCTTCCAATGATGGATCCCGCAGCAGATCCTGGTTCAGGCAGGGATTTGGGATCACCTGGAATGAAGGGATTGTCCTGATACCCTCCAGAGCCAGATCCAGATCCACATTCCAGTGCAGGCAGGGGTTTGGGATCATCTGGAAAGAAGAGATTTATCCTGGTGACCTCCAAAGCCAGATCCAAATCCACATTCCAGTGCAGGCAGGGATTTTGGGATCGCCTGGAATGGAGTGGGATTGTCCAGGATGCAGGTGTGGGGTTGTCCTGGTGTTCTCCAATGATGGATCCAGCCCCACATCCCAGTGCAGGCAGGGATTTGGGATCACCTGGAATGAAGGGATGGGATAGTCCAGGATGAAGACCCAGGATTATCCTGGTGCCCTTCAAAGATGGATCCAGCACCAGATCCTGGTTCAGACGGAGATTTGGGATCACCTGGAATGAAGGGATTGTCCTGGTGTCCTCCAAAGAGGGATCCAGCTGCACATCCCGGTGCAGGTGGAGGTTTGGGAACACCTGGAAGGCCCAGGACTGTCCTGGTGTCCTCCAAAGACAGGTCCAGCAGCAGATCCTGGTTCAGGCAGGGATTTGGGATCACCTGGAATGAAGGGTTTTTCCTGGTGTGCTCCAATGATGGATCCAGCCCCAGATCCCAGTGCAGGGAGGGATTTGGGATCACCTGGAATGAAGGGGTGGGATTGTCCAGGATGAAGGCCCAGAGTTGTCCTGGTGCCCTCCAAGGACATGTGGACATTTAGGATCACCTGGAATGAAGGGGTGGGATAGTCCAGGATGAAGGTGTGGGATTGTCCTGGTGCCCTTCAAAGATGGATCCAGCACTAAATCCTGGTGCAGGAGATTTGGGATCACCTGGAATGAAGGGATTGTCCTGGTGTCCTTCAAAGCCAGATCCAAATCCACATTCCAGTGCAGGCAGGGATTCTGAGATTGCCTGGAATGGAGTGGGATTGTCCAGGATGAAGGTGTGGGATTGTCCTGGTGTGCTCCAATGATGGATCCAGCCCCACATCCTGGTGCAGGAGGAGATTTGGGATCACCTGGAATGAAGGCCGGGATTGTCCAGGATGAAGGTGTGGGATGGTCCTGGTGCCCTTCAAAGATGGATCCAGCACTAAATCCTGGTACAGGAGATTTGGGATCACCTGGAATGAAGGCCTGGGATTGTCCTGGTGTCCTCCAAAGCCAGATCCAGATCCACATTCCAGTGCAGGCAGGGATTTTGGGATCGCCTGGAATGAAGGAATGGGATTGTCTAGGATGAAGGTGTGGGGTTGTCCTGGTGTCCTCCAATGATGGGTCCAGCCCCACATCCCGGTGCAGGGAGGGATTTGGGATCACCTGGAATGAAGGGATGGGATTGTCCTGGTGTGCTCCAATGATGGATCCAGCAGTAGATCCTGGTTCAGGCAGGGATTTGGGATCACCTGGATGAACGGATTGTCCTGATACCCTCCAGAGCCAGATCCAGCCCCACATCCCAGGGCAGATTCCCACGGACTCCCGGATTTCCGACATTTTCCCCGAGGCTTTTCCGTGGCTCTGTGATGGGAACTGGGGACAAAACACCGGGAAGGGCCAAGGGAGCTCATCCCAGAATTCCTCCCAGTCTCATTCCAGGACAATTCCTGCCCAATCCCAGCTCCCCCATGCTCCAGGTTCCTCGGGCTCTGCTGGATGTTCAGGAGCTCCCTGGAATTCCCCGTCCCAGTTTTTTATCCCCACCAGGGGCTGGGAGGAGCTGGGGCTTCATCCAGGTCCCCAAACAGGGTCTCGGGAAGGGTTCAGGGATCCATGGGATTCTCCCAATTGGATCCAGGACCCTGGGAAGGGCTGAGGGATCCATGGATTCTCCTCATCTGATCCTGGTTCCCAGGAAGGGCTCAGGGATCCATGGCATTCTCCCCATCAGATCCAGGGCCTCGGGAAGTGTTCAGGGATCCATGGAATTCTCCTCATCCTGTCCTGGGCCCCGGGAAGGGTTCAGGGATCCATGGGATTCTCCCCATTGGATCCAGGCCCCTGGAAGGGCCGAGGGATCCATGGGATTCTCTCCATCTGCTCCTGGTTCCTGGGAAGGGCTCAGGGATCCATGGGATTCTCCCCATCTGATCCAGGGCCCTGGAAGGGCTCAGGGATCCATGGGATTCTCCCCATTGGATCCAGGGCCCCGGGAAGGGCTCAAAGATCCATGGGATCCTTCTCATCCAATCCAGGGCCCCAGGAAGGGCTCAGGGATCCATGGGATTCTCCCCATCGGACCCAGGGCCCCAGGAAGCGCTCAGGGATCCATGGGATTCTCTCCATCTGATCCAAGGCTCCGGGAAGGGCTCAGGGATCCATGGAATTCTCCTCATCCAGTCCAGGGCCCTGGGAAGGGCTGAGGGATCCATGGGATTCTCCTCATTGGATCCAGGGCCCCAGGAAGGTCTCAGGGATCCATGGGATTCTCCCCAGTGGATCCAGGGCCCTGGGAATGGCTGAGGGATCCATGGGATTCTCCCCATTGGATCCCGGGCTCTGGAAGGGCTCAGGGATCCATGGGATTCTCCCAGTCGGATCCAGTGCCCCGGGAAGAAGGATCCAAGGGGCCAAGGCAGCTCATTCCACCTGGTCCAGCACTTCCAGGTCTCCAGGCCACCGGAACCTCCTCAGAGCAGTTTCGGAGGTGAGATTTTAATAGAAAATATTGGTTTGTAATTAATTAGGGATTGTTATTAATGGAGAATAATGATGAGATGACTAAATTTAAAATTATTAATTGAGATTAAAATTATTAATTGAGATTAAAATTATGATTGATAGAGAAAAATGTTTTCTTGAGAAAATATAATTTTGTATAAAATGATCCATCCATCCATCCGTTATCCTTGGGAGGGATGGAGGGATGGATGGATCATGGATGGATGGATGGATGGATGGATGGAGGGATGGATGGAGGGATGGAGGGATGGATGGAGGGATGGAGGGATGGATGGATGGATGGATGGATGGATGGATGGATGGATGGAGGGATGGATGGAGGGATGGAGGGATGGATGGAGGGATGGAGGGATGGATGGATGGATGGATGGAGGGATGGATGGAGGGATGGATGGAGGGATGGAGGGATGGATGGATGGATGGAGGGATGGATGGATGGAGGGATGGAGGGATGGATGGATGGAGGGATGGAGGGATGGAGGGATGGATGGATGGATGGGTGGATGGAGGGATCATGGATGGATGGAGGGATGGAGGGATGGAGGGATGGATGGATGGATGGATGGATGGAGGGATGGATGGATGGATGGATGGATGGATGGATGGATGGATGGAGCGATGGAGGGATGGATGGAGGGATGGATGGATGGATGGAGCGATGGAGGGATGGATGGAGGGATGGATGGAGGGATGGATGGAGGGATGGATGGATGGAGGGATGGATGGATGGAGGGATGGATGGATGGATGGATGGAGGGATGGATGGATGGATGGATGGATGGATGGAGGGATGGAGGGATGGATAACAGGGAAAAGCAGGGAATCTTTTCCGGAGCCTTCCCGGCCGAATCCACAGGGTGGCAGCAGGGACCTGCGGATGGAGCGCCGGGAGCTGCCGCGCGGCTCATCCCGGATAAAACTGAAGGAACCGTTCTGGGGAAGGGGTTCAGAGATCCCCGGAGAGATCCCACGGGAATTCGAGAGATCCCGAGGGAATTCAAGAGATCCCAAGGGAGTTCTCCGCTCACAGGGAGGGAGGCAAACAACCCTGAGCTGTGTCCGAACCGTGTCAGGGTCGTGTCCGAACCGTGTCCATTGTGTGTCTGGGCCATGTCCAGGCAGTGTCCAGGCAGTGTCCGGGCAGTGTCCGGCAACGTCAGGGCTGTGTCCGAGCCATGTCCCAGCCATGTCTGGGCCGTGTCCCAGCTGTGTCCGGGCTGTGTCCAGGCAGTGTCCGAGCAGTGTCCGGGCAGTGTCCAGGCCATGTCCCAGCTGTGTCCAGGCTGTGTCCGAGCAGTGTCCAAGCCATGTCTGGGCTGTGTCCCAGCTGTGTCCAGCAGTGTCGGGGCCATGTCCGAGCCATGTCCGTGCCGTGTCTAGGCCATGTCCCAGCTGCGTTCCAGCTGTGTCCAGGCCATGTCCAGGCCATGTCCCAGCTGTGTCCAGGCAGTGTCCGGCTGTGTCCAGGCAGTGTCCAGCAGTGTCCAGGCAGTGTCCGGGCAGTGTCCAGCAGTGTCCAGGCCATGTCCCAGCTGTGTCCAGGCAGTGTCCAGCAGTGTCCAGGCTGTGTCCAAGCCATGTCCAAACTCTGTCCAGGCTGTGTCCGAGCCCTGTCCGAGGCATGTCCGAGCTGTGTCCGGGCCGTGTTGAGGCCATGTCCAAGCCATGTCCAAGCCGTGTCCAGGCTGCCTCTGAGCTGTGTCCGAGCCGTGTCCGAGCACCTCGGTCCCAGGACACACTGACCCCTCTGGGGCTGGAGGTTCCTGCAGGAATCCCCCGCCCCCCACACCTCTGTGGGGCAGGGAAAGGGATCCCAGAGTCCTGGAATGTTCAGGTTGGGATGGAGGGAGCTTCAAGCCCATCCCATTCCATGTCCGGACACCTTCCCTGATCCCAGGGGCTCCAATCCCAATCCAGCCCAGCCTGGGATACTCCAGGAGCAGCCATGGCTTTTCTGGGAAGCTGTGCCAGGGCTTCGCCTCCTTCCCGGGAAAGGATTTTTTTCCCAAATTCCACCCAAATTTCCCCTCTCTTACTCAGATCCATTTCTGCTCGCCCTGGTACTCCACTTCCCGAGGAACATTCCCTCTCCAGCTCCCCTGGAGCCCCTTCAGGCAATGGAAGTTGCTCCAAGGTCTTCACATCCCTGCATCCATCCCTCCATCCATCCCGCCATCCAACCATCCCTCCATCCATCCCGCCATCCAACCATCCCTCCATCCATCCATCCATCCCTCCATCCATCCATCCATCCATCCATCCATCCATCCCTCCATCCATCCATCCATCCATCCCTCCATCCATCCATCCCTCCATCCATCCATCCATCCATCCATCCATCCATCCATCCCTCCATCCATCCATCCATCCCTCCATCCATCCCTCCATCCATCCATCCATCCATCCCTCCATCCATCCATCCATCCATCCCTCCATCCATCCATCCATCCCTCCATCCATCCATCCATCCATCCATCCATCCCTCCATCCATCCATCCATCCATCCATCCATCCCTCCATCCATCCATCCATCCCTCCATCCATCCCTCCATCCATCCCTCCATCCATCCATCCATCCCTCCATCCATCCATCCATCCATTCATCCATCCATCCCTCCCTCCCTCCATCCATCCATCCATCCATCCCTCCATCCATCCCTCCATCCCTCCATCCATCCATCCCTCCATCCCTCCATCCATCCCTCCATCCATCCCTCCATCCCTCCATCCATCCATCCCTCCATCCCTCCATCCATCCATCCATCCCTCCATCCATCCATCCCTCCATCCATCCATCCATCCATCCATGATCCCTCCATCCATCCATCCCTCCATCCCTCCATCCATCCCTCCATCCATCCCTCCATCCCTCCATCCATCCATCCCTCCATCCCTCCATCCATCCCTCCATCCATCCATCCATCCCTCCATCCATCCATCCATCCCTCCATCCATCCATCCATCCCTCCATCCATCCATCCCTCCATCCATCCATCCATCCATCCATGATCCCTCCATCCCTCCATCCATCCATCCATCCATCCATCCATCCCTCCATCCATCCATCCATCCCTCCATCCCTCCATCCATCCATCCATCCCTCCATCCATCCCTCCATCCCTCCATCCCTCCATGCCTCCAAGCTGCTCCAATCCCTCCGGCATCTCTGTGGCCTCCTCTGCTCCTGCTCCAGCAGTTCCATGGGAACACACCCCAAAAATCAGGACAGAGCCCAAACTCATGGGAACGCACCCCAAAAAGCAGAACAGCCCCAATCCCATGGAAATGCTTCCCACAAACCTGTGGAGATGTCTCCCAAAAATCAGGACAGACCCCAATCCCATGGATATCCTCCCCAAAAGTCAGGACAAGCCCCAGTCCCATGGAGAAATCCCCCAAAAATCAGGACAGACCCCAGACCCGTGGGAACACACCCCAAAAATCAGGACAGAGCCCAAACTCATGGAAATGCATCCCAAAAACCCATGGAGATCTCTCCCAAAATTCAGGACAGGGCTCAATCCCATGGAGGTGGTTGGGATGGGAATCCCACGTCCATGCAGCTGGGGTGGTTTGGGAATGGTTTGGGAATGATGTGGGAATTGGGTTTGGGGTGGGAATCCCACCTGGATGCAGCTGGGACAATTTGGGAATGGTTTGGGATGGTTTGGGAATTGGGATTCGATGGGAATGCCACGTGGATGCCAGCTGGGACGGTTTGGGATTGTTTGGGAATTGGGGTTGGGAATGGTTTGGGAATGGTTTGGGAATTGAGATTGGGAATTGGGTTTGGGATGGGAAGGCCACATGGATGCAGCTGGGATGGTTTGGGAATGGATTGGGAATTGGGATTGGGAATGGTTTGGGAATGGATTGGGAATTGGGTTTGGGATGGCAATCCCACCTGGATGCAGCTGGGATCGTTTGGGAATGGTTTGGGAATTGGGATTGGGAATGGTTTGGGAATGATGTGGGAACAGGAATTGGGGTGGGAATCCCACCTGGATGCAGCTGGGATGGTTTGGGAATGGTTTGGGAACTGGGATTGGGGTGGGAATCCCACAGGGACCGATGTGGGAATTCAGGGAATTGCGGGTTCTTACGGATCCCATCCCAGGGGGCTCCAGGAGGAAACTCCCCGGAAATCCCAATCCCGACTTTCCCCCTCCGGGCAGGGCCCAGCCCGGCTCTCCCCAGCCCCGGGATCCCCCGGGATCCCTCGGGGACACAAACCGGGACAATCCCCGCTCCCCTCTCCTGACTCCGGGCGTGATTCCAGAGGCAGATCCGGGCGGGATCCTGGGGAAATCCGGGAAATCCCCACAGGGAAAAGGTGGGATTTACTCCTGCTCTGGAAATCCCACCCGGGACCTGCCGGAGGGACGGGAATTCCCTGGGACGGGACCGGGGAATACCGGGATCCGAAGCCGGGAAGGAGGCGGGGTTGGGATTTTTCCCGTGGAAATTCCCGGCTCGTCCCAGAGGTGTCGGGCTTGGATCAGGGAACGGCTCCAGCCGAGCTGAGCCCGGCCCGGGGCGGCGCCGCTCCGAGCCCGGGAAAAACGGAGCGGGGACACCTGGGGACAGCTGGGGACAGCTGGGGACACCTGGGGACACCGGGGGACACCTGGGGACAGCTGGGGACACCTGGGACACCTGGGGACACCTGGGGACAGCTGGGGACACCTGGGGACACCTGGGGACAGCTGGGGACACGGCTGGGGACACTCCTGGGGACAGCTGGAATCACCTGGGACATTGCTGGGGACACCTGGAGACACTTCTGGAGACACCACTGGGGACACCAGGGATCTCCTGGTGACACCACTGGAGACACCACTGGGGACACCAGGGATCTCCTGGTGACATCGCTGGGGACACTGCTGGGGACACTCAGGATCTCCTGGGGAGGCTGCTGGGGACACCTGGGGACACTCCTGGGGACATTCAGGATCTCCTGGAGACATTCCTGGGGGCACTCCTGGGGGCACTCGGGATCACCTGGGACATTGCTGAGGGACACCTGGGGACACTCCTGGGGACACTGCTGGGGACACTGCTGGGGACACCAGGGATCTCCTGGTGCCACCACCGGTGACACTCCTGGGGACACCCTGCATCTCCTGGGGACACCACTGGGGACACTCCTGGGGACACCAGGGATCTGCTGGGGACACACCTGGGGACACACCTGGGGACACCTGGGACATTGCTGGGGACACTTCTGGAGACACTTCTGGGGACACCCTGGATCTCCTGGGGGGACACCTGGGGACACTTCTGGGGACACTCGGGATCTCCTGGGGACACACCTGGGGACACCTGGGACATTGCTGGGGACACTTCTGGAGACACTTCTGGGGACACCCTGGATCTCCTGGAGACATTCCTGGGGACACACCTGGGGACACCCCTGGGGACACTTGGGGACACTTCTGGAGACACTCCTGGGGACATTCGGGATCTCCTGGGGACACTCCTGGGGACACTGCTGGGGACACTGCTGGGGACACCAGGGATCTCCTGGTGACACCGCCGGTGACACTCCTGGGGATATTCAGGATCTCCTGGAGACATTCCTGGGGACACCAGGGATCTGCTGGGGACACACCTGCGGACACCTGGGGACACTTCTGGAGACATTCAGGATCTCCTGGTGCCACCGCTGGTGACACCCCTGGGGACACCCTGGATCTCCTGGGGGGACACCTGGGGACACTTCTGGAGACATTCAGGATCTCCTGGTGACGCTGCTGGTGACACTCCTGGGGACACCCTGGATCTCCTGGGGACACACCTGGGGACACCTGGGACATTGCTGGGGACACTTCTGGAGACACTTCTGGGGACACCCTGGATCTCCTGGTGCCACCACCGGTGACACTCCTGGGGACACCCTGGATCTCCTGGGGACACTCCTGGGGACACCCTGGATCTCCTGGTGCCACTGCTGGTGACATTCCTGGGGACACCCTGGATCTCCTGGGGACATTCCTGGGGACACCCTGGATCTCCTGGTGCCACCACCGGTGACATTCCTGGGGACACCCTGGATCTCCTGGGGACACTCCTGGGGACACCCTGGATCTCCTGGTGCCACCACCGCTGGTGACACTCCTGGGGACACCCTGGATCTCCTGGTGCCACTGCTGGTGACACTCCTGGGGACACCCTGGATCTCCTGGGGACATTCCTGGGGACACTCTGGATCTCCTGGTGCCACCACCGGTGACACTCCTGGGGACACCCTGGATCTCCTGGGGACACACCTGGGGACACTCCTGGGGACACCCGGGATCTCCTGGGGACATTCCTGGGGACACTCTGGATCTCCTGGTGCCACCACCGGTGACACTCCTGGGGACACCCTGGATCTCCTGGTGCCACCACCGGTGACACTCCTGGGGACACCCTGGATCTCCTGGGGACACTTCTGGAGACACCCTGGATCTCCTGGTGCCACCACCGGTGACATTCCTGGGGACACCCTGGATCTCCTGGGGACACTCCTGGGGACACCCTGGATCTCCTGGTGCCACCACCGCTGGTGACACTCCTGGGGACACCCTGGATCTCCTGGGGACACTCCTGGTGCCACTGCTGGTGACACTCCTGGGGACACCCTGGATCTCCTGGGGACACACCTGGGGACACTCCTGGGGACACCCGGGATCTCCTGGGGACACACCTGGGGACACTCCTGGGGACACCCTGGATCTCCTGGTGCCACCACCGGTGACACTCCTGGTTCAGCAGAGTCCCTCCCGCGCCGGGATTGGTTCCTCACCTTTCCCAGCCCCTTTCTCACCAATTTTTAAAATTTTTTAAAATTTATTTTTAATTTTTTAAAATTTATTTTTAATTTCTTTAAAATTTATTTTTTAATTATTTTAAATTTATTTTAAATTTATTTTTAATTTATTTTTAATTTATTTTTAATTTATTTATTTTTAGTTGATTTTTCTCTCGTCCTTCCCCCCTTTCCCGGGAAAGCCGAGCCTCCCCCGCGCCTCCCCCGGGTTTTCCCGGAAAGCCGCGCAATTCCCGCGGGAATATTTCCCTTTCAATCCCCCGGGGGTTGTGTTTTTTCCAGGGTGGATTTTTTCCGCCTTCCCAGGGACATTTCTGGGATCATCGCTTGGGAAAAGCTCCCCACGCCCAGAACCTTCCCGGGATTGCAACTTTCCATGGAATTGCTCATTCCCGGGCGCCTTTGGGGTTGGGTTGGGCGGTTTGGGGCTTTGGTGGTTTTATTTTTCTTTGTTTTTTTCCTTTTTTTCCCTTTTTTAAAATTTTCTTTTCTCTTTTTTCTCTTTTCTTTTTCTTTTCTCTTTTTTTTTAATTTTTAATTTTTCATTTTTCATTTTTCATTTCTTTTTTCTCTTTTCTTTTTCTTTTTCTTTTCTTTTTTTTTAATTTTTAATTTTTCATTTTTTCATTTTTCCTTTCTTTTTTCTCTTTTCTTTTTCTTTTTCTTTTATTTTTTTTTTTAATTTTTCATTTTTCATTTTTCATTTTTCATTTCTTTTTTCTCTTTTTCTTTTTCTTTTTTTTTTTTTTTTCTTTTTCTTTTTCTTTTTTTCTTTATTTTTTCCCTCCTCTTGTTGAAAACCGGGATCAAATCCTTCAGGTTTTTTTTTTCCTCAGCAGCTTCTGGAGCGATTTTTTTTTTTTTTTTCCCAAGGAAATTTTTCCTTCCTGGATGGGATGGAAGGAAATTCTTATTAATTAATAATAATAAATAATAAATAATAAATATATTTATATATAAATATATAAATGTATAAATTTAGAAATATATAAATATATAAATATATAAATATATAAATATAAATAAATAGAAATATATAAATAAAATAAAATAAATAGAATAAGATAATGAAATAATTATTATTGTAATAGTAATAGTAGTAATAAATTAATAATAAATCAGTAATAAAGGAACAATAAATTAATAAAAGGACTTTTTGAGGAGAATCTTAATTAATTATTTAATTAATTAATTCTTTTAAAAGAACTTTTTGAGGAGAATCCTAATTAATAAATTTTTAAGGACTTTTTGAGGAGAATCTTAATTAATAATTTTATTTCTTTTAAATGGACTTTTTGAGGAGACTCCTAATTAACAGTTTTAGTTGGTTTTTTGTTGTTTGGTTTTTTTAATGACTTTTTGAGGAGAATCCTAATTAATAAAGTCGATGATTGGGGCGATTTTCCCACCCAGTTTTAATCAACCCCAGCGCGTCTTTTCCATGGAAAAAAACCCGGGAAGGCGGAGCCGTTTTATCCCAAAAAATCCTTTCCCGGGGGGAAACCCTCCCAGGGGATGACCCTAAAAAAAAACCCAAAAATCCCCAAAAAACCCCAAATTCCCGAGGGAACCGCGGCATTTATGGGGCGGGGATGCGCCGGGGAGCGGAATTCCCGCCGGGAATTCCCGGGGTAAGCCGGGGAAAGCTGGGAAAATTGAGAAAAAAAAAATCAAAAATTTAAAAAATTTTTAAAAAATTTTTAAAAATTATAATTTTTTAAGAAAAATTTTAAAAATTAGAATTAAAAAAATAATTAAAAATTAATTTGAAGAAATTTAAAAAAAATTTTAAAATTTAAAAATATTTAAAAATTAAAATATTTGAAAATTAAAAATAATTTAAAATTTAAAGAAATTTTAAAAAATTTAAATATATTTTTTAAATATTTAAAAACGAAAAATTAAAAAAGAAAATATTTTTTTAAAATTTAAAGAATTTTTTGAAAAAAATTAAAAATTAAAAATCTTTAAAAATGAAATATTTAAAAATGAAATATTTAAAAATTAAAAATAATTTTTAAAATTTAAAGAAATTTAAATTTTTTTAAAAAAATTTGAAAATGTATTTAAAAACGAAAAATTTAAAAATAAAAATAATTTTAATTTTTTTAAAAAAATTTAAAAATTAAAAAAAATTAAAAAATTTAAATTAAAAAAAATTAAAATTTTTTTAAAAAATTTAAAAATTTAAAATTTTAATTTTTTTTTAAGGAAAAAATTCTAATTTAATTCCCCCACCCCCCCCCCCCCCCCCCCAAAAAAAAGGGTTTGTCGCAGGTGAACCCTCCTGGAAGAGGATTTTTGGGGGGTGATGGGTGGGGACATCCCTGTCACCCCCTGACCCCCAGCCCGGACAAACCCCTAATAATATTAATAATAATAATAATAACAATAATAATAATAATAATAAGTAGTAGTAGTAGTATATTATAATGATAATTATAATTATGATTATAATAATAATAGATAATAATAAATAGATAATGATGATGATAATGATGATGATAATATTATATGGATAATAATAAATATATAATAAATATATCATATATAATATATATCACATATAATATATATCATATATTATATATATCATATGTAATTTGTAAATATAATATATAAAAATATATATAAATAATATAATAAAATATATTATATTTTATTATATTATTTATATATATTTTATATATTATAAAAATATATATAAATAATAAATATATCTCCTGGGGAGGCTGCTGGGGACACCTGGGGACACTTCTGGAGACACTTATACAATTTTAATAATGTAATATAATAATATAGATAAAATATAAATATAATATATAAATATGATATAAAAATATATGATAAATATATATGATCATGATAATGGTAACGGTAATAATGATGATGATGATGATAATAATAATAACAATAATAATAAACTGAGTTCTTGACGTGGCCACTGCCCGGAGCTGCAGGATAAAGTGAATTTTATTTTATTTTTTTTAAATTCCCTTTTTACCCCTGAAATGACCGACTCTCCCCCCAATTTCAGGCGGCAGCACCAGGGCGGCGTTTGCAGCGCGGGATTTTGGGATTTTGGGATTTTCCCGCCGCCGGCCGCGGTGACCCCGGCCGGGTTTCACCTTCCCCCCCCCCCGAGCTAGAACAGAAATATTTCATTTCCAGCTTTATTCCCAGGCTCCTTCCCCCTCCTGCTTTTTGCCATCCCGGCAAAAATAATTCGATAATTCAATTACCGCGGCAGGAATGCGCGGCCGCGGCTTTCCCGCCCCCCGCCCCGAAAACTCCGCCAATTGGGGTTTTTTTTTTGGGGGGGGGGGAGGAGGAGGAGGAGTGAGATTTATTTTCCTTTTTCTGAGTCTCGCCTTGAGCCGGGCTCGGAGTTCGGGGCGCAACTCGACACCTCGGGGAGAATTTGAAAACGGCGCTTTTTTGCCTTTTTTTTTTTCTTTTTTCTTTTTTTCTTTTTTCTTTTTTCTTTTTTTCTTTTTTCTTTTTTCCTTTTTTCTTTTTTCTTTTTTTTTTCTTTTTTCTTTTTTCTTTTTTTTCTTTATTCTTTTTTTTCTTTTTTTCCTTTTTTTCTTTTTTCTTTTTTCTTTTTTTCTTTTTTCTTTTTTCCTTTTTTCTTTTTTTCTTTTTTTTCTTTTTTCCTTTTTCCTTTTTTCTTTTTTCTTTTTTTTTTTCTTTTTTCTTTTTTCTTTTTTTTTTCTTTTTTTTCCTTTTTTCTTTTTTTCTTTTTTTTTCTTTTTTTTCTTTTTTTTCCCTTTTTTCTTTTTTTTTCTTTTTTTTCTTATTTTCTTTTTTCTTTTCTCTTATTTTCTTTTTTATTTTTTATTTTTCTGTTTTTGTTTTTGTTTTGTTTTGTTTTGTTTTCCTCTCCCCCGTATCATCCGGGGGGGGGGTTAAATTTTATTTTAGAGGGGGATTGGGGTGGATGGGAAGGAGGAAAAAGGGGGATTGGGGTGGGTGGAAAAGTAGAAAAAAGGGGATCGGGGGGATGGAAAGGGGGAAAAGGGGGATGGGGGCTCATGGAAAGGTGGAAAAGGGGGATCGGGGTTCATGGAAAGGGGGTCGGGATGGATCGAGAGGTGGAAAAAGGGGGATTGGGGTGGATGGAAAAGAGGAAAAGGGGATCGGGGTGGGTGGGAAGGGGGAAAAAGGGGGTTTTGGGTCCACGGAAAGGGGAAAAAGGGGATCGGGGTGGGTGGGAAGGGGGAAAAGGGGATTGGGGTTCATGGAAAGGCAGAAAAAGGGGATCGGGATGGGTGGAGAGGCAGAAAAGGGGGATGGGGGCTCATGGAAAGGGAGAAAAGGGGAATTGGGATGGGTGGGAAGGGGGAAAAGGGGATTTGGGTTCATAGGAAGGGGGATTGGGGTGGGTGGGAAGGGGGATTTGGGTTCATGGAAAGGCGGAAAAGGGGAATGGGGATGGGTGGGATGGGTGGGGAAGGGGGATCGAGGTGGGTGGAGAGGGAGAAAAGGGGGAATTGGGATGGGTGGGAAGGGGGAAAAGGGGGATTTGGGGTTCATGGAAAGGGGGAAAAGGGGATCGAGGGGTGGAAAGGGGGAAAAGAGGAATTGGGGTGGGTGGAGAGGGAGAAAAGGGGAATTGGGATGGGTGGGAAGGGGGAAAAGGGGGATTTGGGTTCATGGAAAGGGGGAAAAGGGGCTCGGGGAGGGTGGAAAGGGGGAAAAGGGGATTGGGGTGAGTGGAGAGGCAGAAAAGGGGGATGGGGACTCCTGGAAAGGGAGAAAAGGGGAATTGGGATGGGTGGGAAGGGGGAAAAGGGGGATTTGGGGTTCATGGGAAGGGAGAAAAGGGGGATCGGGGTTCATGGGAAGGCGGAAAAGAGGGATTGGGATTCGTGGAAAGGGGGATTTGGGTTCATGGAAAGGAGGAAAAGGGGATCGGGGTGGATGGGAAGGCAGAAAAGGGGGATTGG